>VXCM01009530.1:0-12640 GCA_014773175.1 Lucifuga dentata | reverse complement strand
GCTAAGTTAGGGTCCCAATCAGACCGTAATAAGTGGACCTTTGTTTTATTTAAAATTTTATAAGATTTGTATTTGAGTACCCCTGCATTAGGCTCAAACATGCAAAATGGCCGGTAAGGTCCTTTAAGGCCTGGTTTATGCTTAACACGAACAGACATGGATGTGGAAATGGACCATCTGCATGTCCTGGAATTAATGGTTCATGTGTTTTCATGACATCTGCACACTTCAACTCTCAGACTTTTGGTGGTGCTGTAAGACAAAGTCGCTCCCTCCCCAAAACAAAAAACAAACTCAGCAGAAATAGAAGCAGTTTCTGGTTCAGTCACCCAAAGCAAAACACGAAGGCAGTGAAAAGAGAGTTGTTGATTAACGAAGAGGAGAAATTGCTGTTACTTGCATTGGCTGCAAGACAAAAAAGTTGCTTGCCATTATGTTTTTTTCTGTTCCTCTCATCGATGAAGACATGATTACCTCACACAAACACCATCTGCCTTGTTTCAAAGATTGAGTGGTGTGGAACCACACAAGAAACCCTCAGAAGCGAAGTCCATGGCCAGCTGTTTTGGCTGCAATAATGTCACATTTCCCATGCGGCCACTGTTGCATCCACATCTGCTTTAAGCATAAACCAGCCTTGATTCTCAAAGCATTTACAGAATGTTACAGATGTGACAGTAAACATGAGCCAGCGAGGTCCTGCAACAGCAGTGGGTGTTCAGTATGGAGGAATATGGATACCGATGTTTTTGTGATTGTAAAAATATTCAAACATTCTGGAGCTTTGGTTCATGCTGCCTCTTCTTCAAAAATAATGATAGTAAATTTTTTATATGACATTAAAATCACTGATGCTGTTACACTCACCATATTGCTATGAACTTTCACACACAGCAGTATTGCAGTTTCACATATAACAGTCATCAAATTCAGCAATAAATTATTATTAAAGGCTGAAGATGACTGTGTATTTTTTGTGTATTTCTTCATGTTCACTGGAGCAGCACTTTCTGTGCAAACTCGTGTGACAAAGTCACTGAGAAACTATAATGCTGACCAGAAAACTAAGTGTGATTCGTTTTACTCACTCCATTTATGAAAATGTGTCAGGCCCTCATCGGTCAACTCACAGCAGCTTTAGTTTTTATGAAGCTTTTCCAGCTTGTTGGGTGTCTCATAGGAGTATAGTTCTGACTTATCTTGAAGTCTCGATATGTGTCCTTCCTGACCTTTGTCTCCTTACTACATATTTTAAACACATTGGTGTTTTCTGCAGGCAGAGACCTGGCTGTGTGTCATTTTTGTCTTGCTCACTATCTGTGTCTCTCCGTCTGTCTCGCTCACAGATGGAGAGACACAGACATTCATTTCATTCAATCCATTTCATTACAGTCGAAGCCGGCCAGCTTTGATATGCAAGAGTGCACGTGTGCTACTATTCTGTTTATAAACAGGAAAGCAAAAAATAAATATGCAATAAGCAAGAAGTGTCCTTTGTAAAGTTGGACACCATAAGTCTGGCAGTATTAGACAGTCTGAATCTGCATTGAGAGAAAAAGTACAGTGCCCCTTGCGCCCAGAATGTATCCTGCTGCCTTGCATGTCCTGCCATGTGCGGTCTAGTTTTTTCCGGCATGAATTCGAGAACTGCTCAACCAAACAACTTCACATGTGACACTGCACATCCTTGGGTCCTGAACATTATACCTGCCAAATTTCAACTTCCTACGGTGTGGGGTTCTCAAGATATCGGTGCCACAGACAGACAGACAGACAGACAGACAGACAGAGACAGACAGACAAGACAGACAGACAGACAGACAGAGAGACAGAGTTACTGTAATTATAAGATTAGGCTCATCAAACATGCAAAAAGGGTGGTATGGTCCTTAAGAAACTGAAAAGACCGTCCCTGACTGCATATTTACAGAGGTCAGAAATTGAAAGTAAGGTTCATAATGTCAGGGGACAGAAGAGGACCGTGGATTAATGCAGGTGCATAATGACAGCTAAAGAGCTTTTCTGTTAGGCATTAAGAGCAGAGAGATCTTAGTTTTCTGTATAAGAGCAGGATCGGTCCTTGCATATGCTCAGCACTTGAATGTTTATCTGCAGTGTGTTCATTTTGCACTGGTGTGCATGTGTGCGTCTTTTCATATTTGCTAAAGTGTGTGTTTTTTTCAGTAATGTGGAATAAGTGCGGCTGTTTCCACATCCACAAGTGTAACAGAATACGAAATGCTTGAATTTGAACATTAATAACTAACTACTGCAGTGCCCATTTGGAATGGGCCAAACTTTATGGTGCCATAATTTTGTTCTGCATGTCATTGTGAGCTAGCTTTGTTTGCTGTGCGTGGTCGTGTTGAGACGGTGCTACTAGACCAGAGTATGCTGCCATGCCAGGAGTGTATTATGCAGCGCGGACTACTTTTTACTGGCACAGCTCAGTTTGAGAACCGCTCATCCAAACAATTTCACATGCAACACTGGCATGTCCTTGGGTCCTGAGCAATAAACCTGCTGAATATCAACTTCATACAGCACCGGGTTCTAGAGATAATAGTGCCACAAACAGAGATTCTGTCTTTATATTTTACAAAAAAAAAAAAAAAAAAANAAAAAAAAAAAAAAAAAAAAATCACATTTGCTTTTACTTTTTTCTTTTTCAAACACAAAAATGTACCAGTGATACTGACACCACTACTGAAAATTTAAAAACAGAGTTATTTATTGTTTCCTGATTTTAATTTTAGCTCACAACCTATCACTGCTACTAATAAGGATAAATAACTTGGATTAAAGTAGAAAAGAAATATGTAGGTGGGAGACAGTGGTAGGCTCAAGCACACTCATAGTCTGCAATATAAATCCGACAGACCTAAAATAAAAAATGAGCTGGTGCTTAGAGATGGAGAAACTGAAGCTTTCTGAAGCACTGAACCACTTTGAAGTTGCACTGAAAATGGGTCACTGCTTCGAAGCGTTTGATACAATGAAAGAGCGACATCTGGTGGCCATGCGTTGCATTGCCATGCATTGTATTTCAGTGGAAGAATTGAAGGCCAGACTTCATGACAGTGGCAGAAAACTTAAAGTGAAAATATAATGGGACTCACTGTTGTCATCTTTGATCTAGTGTTCAATAAAGGTTATGTTCTGAGACCTGTGTCAATGTGTTCATATACCAAAACATATATTAACAATTCTTTAGCTGATAATAATGTTGAAAGTATCCTATTATTGTAATATAACTGTAGGTTTGTCATTGTGTGACAGTATATTAACTGTTACAGTGTTGGAAATCTAATATGTGATGAGTTCATGACTGACTGAAGTAGCGACATGAAATATACAAATGTCAGCATGAGTATTTGTATCTGTACTTCTTCAAAGAAGCAGATATGCTACAAAAATACACCGTTATTCTGTTTTATCGTTTATCAAAAGAAACGTTGTGCAGGTGGAGAAGTTTTTTTTCTGTTTTTTTTTTCTGTTTTTTTCTGTAAAATATATTGGAGGAACTTGCTGGTGTAACTGGGATAATGATTGTTATAATAGTTACAACAGTATATTTTAATAGGCTGTTCTTCAACTCAAGCTCCGCCCCTTTTCAAAGTCCAGTCGGGAACGTCTCTGACGTGTTTGACGTAACGTAGCTTCGGTTGTACTGGTCACGTGACTTTTGGCATGCAGAAGCAAGGTAGAAACATACCTCCGCGATACTTCCGCTTCACAAGCTGGCAGCTGGAGCAGTCTGGCTGCAGCTTATCATCACTACTGGTGCTGCTGTGCGCTTCATGAACAGCTGGTGGAGACGGAGAAGACGTGATTTTACACCGAAGAAAACGAAAAAGAAAACTTCTGCTCTTCCCATGGAAACGAGAGCGTCCTCACTCGGTGTAGCATTTAGTTACGATAGTATTGTGAACCACTTGACAATGCGTTAGCTGGCTGATTTATAGAGGATTTGAGGATCTGTTTGCCATCATATGCCGTATACAGGTAGCTAGCTAACGCTAATGTACGCGTCAATATAGTTTTTTTCTTTTGCCTTTTATCTGCCCTCCACCATGCTGTCATCTATCAGCTGCTGATAAAATAAAGGCTGTTTGTGATAAACATAAAACCTCAGAGTATTCTGCATTATCAACCGAGTTTGTCGAGTAATAGTCAGCTAGCATCAAGACTGGATGAGAGATGTGGAAGCGAGGCGGCCGAAGCTCCGCTCTGGACCGGGCACAGGCGCTGCTGTCTGCGAGGAGAAGCGGCAAAGGCGCCGCTGAGTCCGCGGAGACACCACATGCCGTGAGTTTCATGTTTCCCGTGTGTGTTCATTAACTAGTGTGATACAGGTAAGGCTCTAAATAAAGACTATTCCTGTTCCTAGGCTGTGAAAACCCGACGTGTTGCCCCTCATACACAGCAGTTACTGTCTGATCTGAGTGACCTGTCCTCGGTCAACTCAGCTGCTGAACATGAGGATGGAATTGTGGATTCTGTCGCCAAGAGGATCCAGGAAAGACAGGGGGATTCTTCCAAGGTAACCAGTTGAACAAAGGACATAAGATAATGGAATTTACACATTGCCACACTTGAAATTCTGTCTTTCCCATATGCTGCAAGGTTGAAGTTGTTATGATGCTGCCTGAGCCCTCCTTGTCATCTGCTAGGATGTCAACCCTCAGAGGTCTATTAGAAGAGGAGGAGGAGGAGGAGGAGAGAGCAGGTTCTTGAAGAAGAAGAAGGCTCCAGCTGTCACAAACAGCAGCCAATCCCCAACTTTCAGCAAGAGCCAAATGCCTGAATCTAGGTACAGTTGTTTGGATCCATCTTACCTTTCAGACAGGAGACTTGGGAATACTGAATGCTGGTGTAACCCACCTTGGACCATTTCAGGTGACACTACTGTCACAGGTGAATCTGTGTCACTATTCACACAGACTCCATTTGGAATTAGTGCACTCTTCTGTGTCTCTCTGCTCTCTTCTTGTTCTTTTTGTCAGTCTATCTCTTTCATCATTTATATGTCTATTTTGGAGATGAGTTGAGTCATTGGTCAAAGGTGGTTTAAAACAACCGCATCTTAAATTAAAATTTCATCTCTCATGGCTGTTATGGATTGGGTTNTTTTTTTTTTTTTTTTTTTGGAGAGGATGACGTCCCTGTCATCCTCTAACATATGATGATGATATAGTTTTATTTAAACTACATTTGAGTGGTGTGATTAGACTGGTGGTCATGTGTTGTACATAATACAGTAAAACAGTGCAGAGTGAAACGTTATATTCATTTCTCCTTATGTTTTTTCTCTTCATGCACCCCTCTTTTCAGACATTCACATTCTTCTGTGAGAGGACTGTCTATGCTGGAGAGCCACAGCCACAAACAATCCCATGTGGAGGTTCAGGAACAGACCAAGCAGGGACCAAGCCCTCTCCAGATACTAACCTCAGACTCTGGAATCTTACCAGAACCATCGGCCTCCCTGTCCCTAAAGGCACCCTCGCCACTCTCAGCTCAGTTCAGCAGTGAGCCGAGCCTGAAGGGGAAACGTTTAATCAAGAACAAGGCAGCTGTACCTGTTGACAGGAGTAACATTACTGCAGATAGCACTATGTTATCAGGAGGTTACAAACGTGCTGAGGCTTCAGCATCTATGAAGACCAAATCACTTAGAAGAGTGAGAGGTGTCAGTTTGGAAAGTGATGAGGACAAAATGAGGAACCTGCTGCTTGGAGACTCAGATTCAGCAGAGACCAGCTTATCACTCAAGAGCTCTTCTACAATGAGAACAGCACAAAAGGTTGATATGCGTAAACATGACAATCTCACCTGAGGAGGAAAAACAGAGGCACAGAAATAACATTAAAGGACCATACTGTTTTTCATGTTTGAGCCTAATATATTCAATTTTCATACATGTTACATTACTGACAGTCATTTCCCAAAGGATAAAACCGTATTTCAGCTTTCCTGATATTTTGTAAAATCTCAATCTTTCAAAATCAAATATTCAAGTGATACACCCACCTTAAAAATCCATGCTTCTCCTGCTAATAGTTACCAGTAAGCAGCCTTATGAAGTCACAGTCGTTTAAATTTTTCAATAAACGCACGTCTTCTTTTGGGACTGTAATTCCCCAGTGGAGACATACATTCACTCTACATTTTTCTAAAAAAAAACCCTGAATTGTGCTTAAATGCTAAAATTTTGTAACTTAAATAAAACCTGACTACACGTCTTGTTGGTGATGATGGATTCCCTTTCCAAAGAACGTTTCAAGTATCAACAAGTTGATTTTTAATAGCATACCAGAATGAACTGAAACCAATGGAGGTCTGGAAGGTAGGAAAAACATTTTTAATTCAGCATTCCAGTAGTGTGCTTTGGGAAATGATTGTCAGTAACATTACATGTATGAAAATTTAATATATTAAGCTCAAACATGCGAAATGGTCCTTAAGTTTATCAGATTAATTGTTCTCCCCATTACAGGTCATGCATGTTGCATCAAAACAAACATATTTTACTGTCACTGCCATTAAAGCCACTGGGATAACTGCTCAGTGAAAACAAGTATTTTAATGGCTGGATGGAATAAAAACCTGTTGATTCTTTGAGAATGATGATTAAAAGCTAATATTTTTTCAGCTTAAAGCTTTATGCTTTCTTTCATTACAGATGTTGAGGAAAAGCAGTCCAAAGGTCGCATTTCCTTTGACTTCTGTCCGTCCCTCGTCATCCTCTGTCATAGTGCTGCCTCACTCCTCCATCTCTTCTGCTCAGCGTGGGTCTCCTTTAAAAGTCATTGCCCATGCACATTTAAATCCATCTGTGCTTCATCCGTCTCCTTCTCCTCCCTTGGACTCCCCTTCCAGGGCAGAGAGGAGACATAGTTCTTTGTCCTCCAGCATTGGCCGTGAGGAGGTTCTCTCTCTGGAGGAGCTGTTCACTGGACATCCTGCCTCAGAAGATTCTGATGGTGAGAGCTTGTCTACTTCTGAAGCTGCTTCAGGAAAGAATGAAGTTCATGTTGTAGTTTGTAATAATGTTGTAGCTAGTTTTTCCTCACGTGTTTTTAATGTACATTTGATGTCTTCTAGTGTACTACTAGTGATATCATAACAAATGGTGACAGTTGTGGCTCTTACTGAATTCTGTTATTGTGATCTTATGTTACTGTAGACTTCAAGATGAACATCCTGATGCTTGATGACCTCATGCCTGTTACTCTTGGATTTACGGAGGAAACACCACGAAATGAGGTGGAAACATACAGTACTTTTGTGTGTCTGTGTGTGTGTGTGTGAGAGAGAGAGAGAATTTCAAAAGAGTTTTGTAACCATAAAGTTGGTATATGTTATTGTTCTAATGATGCCCCCTCAGAATCCAAAAATCACTTAATTAATCAAATTACATCTTTAGATAGAATAAAATAAATGTGGTTTCAACAGTGTAAGTTCTGCCGTTCACATTTCTGCCAACTGAACTTTGTGAGAGCAAGGCCCATTTTTATGAAACGCCAAATGCGCCAAAATTAAATAAATAAAAACAACATTATGAAATAAATAACTCTACGCAAAAATAATTTTTATCATGAAATCTAATTTCATAATGCCCCATTTTTCAAAAGTCTCTTTTATTTCACAGCGCTGTTTTTCATAATGGCACATTTCATTACGAGACTTCATCACGAGATTTGAGGGCTGTGGGCGTGGCCTTAAGCTGATCGTTTGTTCCTGGTTCCAGACAAGGCAGACAAACTCAAGTCAAAACTTTCTATAAAACTATTAAACTGTCGCCAAATTAAGTTTTGAGTTTTTTCATGAGAGATAGCAGCTACTTACAATTAGAATATATGGTCTACTGTTAAAAATAATGCTGAATTAACAATTGGTTTCGACGTTTTTGGAGACTGGAAGCTCTGCTAGAGGCTTCCTGCAGAGAGCAGCTTCTCCGCTGACTGGTCATCCCCGTTACCATGGTGATAACAGTTAACTGTAATTAACACACTAACCAGGCACAATAATAATTTAACTTTGGATAGAAAGTTTCTGTTGTTTCAAATAAATGAAAGAATTTTAGAATTTAACACTTGATTTGTGTGTTAACGTGAGAGAGAGAGAGAGAGAGAGAGACCAAACCAATTTTTAATTCAGCATTAGTTTAATCAGTAGACCATATATTCTAATTCTAAGCAGCTACTTTCTCACAAGGAAAAAAAACTCAAAACTTAATTTGCAGAAAGTTTAATAGTTGTAGTAGAAAGTTTTGACTTGAATTTGTCTGCCTGGTCTGGAACCAGGAACAAACGATCAGCTTAAGGCCACGCCCACAGCCCTCAAATCTTGTGATGAAGTCTCGTAATGAAATGTGCCATTATGAAAAACAGCGCTGTGAAATAAAAGAGACTTTTGAAAAATGGGGCATTATGAAATTAGATTTCATGATAAAAATGATTTTTGCATAGAGTTATTTATTTCATAATGTCATTTTTATTTATTTAATTTTGGCGCATTTGGCGTTCCATAGATTGTGTGTAATGTCTACTTAAGTTAAATAGAAAGATGATTCTTTCCATGGAGTAAATCAAGGTGATACCCTGAAATCTTTGCCGATTTTTCAGAATATCTAAGAATAACTGAAATCTGCTCATGTTTGCTTAAGTTGAGGCACAGAGTACTAGGCTAGGCTTCAATTACTAAATGATCATTTGTCATTTGATTTGGTATGTGTCCTTTCAGTTCGTTTGGCTCTTTGTGTGGCAGCTGTTCAGTGTTGCTGAGTGTCGGTCAAATCCTTCCTCAGGCTGTCAGAAGAATGTAACTGCACACGTTCTTGGTGTCAATAAGATATAATTTTTCTACATGAGAGAGTATATCTGCAGCAGTCACTGTTAAAGACTCCTAAGCATTGATATTTAAACACAGGAGTAAACAACAGGTTTACATATCAGCTGAAACCATCTGTTTCCCTTTGTCAGCTACACCTACAATTATAAAGTTGGGTGATGTTAAAATGACACATTTAAGAAATTAACAAATTATTAACCCCTTACATCTGAATTTAAATATAAAATCACTCCAGTGAAGTTTGTTCCATCCAGCAAACACATCAATTAAATACATAAGTGAAAAAAGCAAATGTTTTGCACAACCAAGTTCTTTGTATGTGTGCAGGACAGAAAAAGAAACACCAAGTGTGCACGCACAGCTGTTCATATTATTGTCTCTACCAATGTTAAATCCAAATGCTCTTGAATTCTGAGATGTTTAATCATTTCATCTATAATTACCTATCGCTTCAAATTTTGCTGCTGTTAATTGTTCTCACACACGAGTTCAGGTAGCAGAGAGTAAAACAGCCTGATGGCGGGTTGCCAGGTCAGCAGGTATCCACATAACATGCTTTTACACACCATCACTTCTTACACAAAACATATATAAACCTGGCAATTCTGCATATCTTACCAATAAATGCAGTGGAGTTAAAACAACAAGCTCGTTTGAGGTTGTTACAAATACTAGTAGGGACGATCTTTACCAGCATTAAAGGACCATACTGGCCATTTTGCATGTTTGAGCTTAATATATTCAATTTTCATACACGTTACATTACTGACAATCATTTCCCNTTTGCATGTTTGAGCTTAATATATTCAATTTTCATACACGTTACATTACTGACAATCATTTCCCAAAGTATACTACTTGAACGGTAAATTAAAAATGCTTTTCTTAAGTTCCAGACCTCCATTGGTTTCAGTTCATTCTGGTACGCTATTAAAATCAACTTGTTGATACTTGAACTTGGGATAGATAATCCATCATCACCAACAAGATGGGTATTCAGGTTTTTTTTTTTTAGAAGTTTTGTAATTTTAGCTTGTAAGCGCAATAAAAAGCAGCATGGAGTGAATGTATGCCTCCACCAGGGAATATAGTCCCAAAAGAAGACCTGTGTTTATGGAAACATTTAAAGGACCGTGACTTCATAAGGCTGCGTAACTATTAGCGGGAGAAACATGGAATTTTAAGGTGGGTGTATCGCTTGAATATTTGATTCTGAAAGATTAAGAGATTTTGCAAAATATCAGGAAAGCTGAAATATGGTTTTATCCTTTAGAAAATGATTGTCAGTAATGTAACATGTATGAAAATTAAATATATTAGGCTCAAACATGCAAAATGGCTGGCATGGTCCTTTAAATTGGTACGGAGACGTCCTCACCGTCCATACCTAAATCTAAGCCTATGGCTGTAGAAGTGCTGCTCAAATATTCATACAATTTTCTGCATTTTTTCTTGATGCTTCTAGCTTGCATTAAACCCTGCAAAACTTTTTGCTGCCAGAGAGCCGTTATTCAATCCCTTTATTCTTAAACTCAAGCCAGTGCTCTGACGACACACACAAGCTCATTTGCTTCCGTCCATCGTTTAAACAGTATAGCACCTTTACTAAGATAACTGATCTTGCCAGTCTGTCTTTGGGGATCACAAAATTAACAAACATATTGTAAAAATATCCTGAATCAAAGCAGAGCTAGTAGCAGAACGTGACCACTTCTTTTTAACACTTGCTGTACCAACCCATATACATAAACACAGATTTAGTTTCCTTGATGATGGTAAACACTTAATGGTGGCACAAATTAGTAAGAATTAATAATTTCCAAAGCTCACAATGACTTAATTATATTTTAAGCCTGAGAAGGAGCATTTGTTGCATATTGGGTATGAATGGCAATTAATACTGCTACAAGGAGATAAGTTGGTATGCACTGCAACATAAAAAGTCTTAAAAAGAGATAAATATGAAAGCATTCTGAGAAAAAGATCTTGTTATAAAGAGAGTGAGGGGATTTTTTTTCTCTCATATTGACAACAATATGCAGCTGTATTGGCCACTGAGGAAGTCTCCCATAAAAGTCAGTTTTTCATATAAGGACACTGGAACCTTGGACCTCCGTTTGATTAAACTGTTGTTTAATATTACAGAATTGTAGATCTGTCAGCATTCTATATATATAATTATATGGGGAACAGTTGTGAGACATGACTACAGGATTCTAGTCATTCTTACACACTCTCAAATTTGGATAAATCTGAATAAATTACAGTAAAATTATTTCTTTTTGCTGGGAAAAACCTGCAGCCCTTCTCAAGTACTCCTTAGACTAATAGCTTTGCTTAATACTAAACAGGGGGAAGCTAAACACTCCAAACACAAAGTGCCTGTTCCAGCATCCCTGAATGGTCATCAGCAGCTCTCAGGTCTGAAGGAGGAGGAGGAACAGCAGCAGCAAGATGAAGAAGTGGTGGACTATGAGAGTGACTTTGAAACAGAGCCGGATTACAGTGCCAGTCAGGTTTTGGAGCACCTGGAAGGAGATGGGGAGGAAGAGAAGGACGTGTCTGAAGTCAGAGAAGAGGCTTTGGAGTCACATTTGAAGACAGAAGATGATTACTCCAGTCGTTTCTCAAATACAAATTGCTCTTCTGCTGCACAGACCTCCAACCGAAGTGAAACATCAGAGTCACCCAGCAGAAACAGAGACTCCAGGTCATCTGTGTCACATGCTGGCCACTATTCATCCCAGCAGCTGAGGAGGTCATCTTTGCCCAGCAGGGTTTTAAAAGAGGCAGTGGTACAGACTGAGCCACTGGCTTACGCCTTGTCATCTGGTAAGCCTGCCATACGTGCCATAGTATCTTCTTATGAGATATTATGGCTGCCCCATTATGTAAAAATGAGCCTCTTTATTTAAAAGCCACATACAAAAGGTGTTCAGGTTTTCTAGCTTTTCACTAATTTGTTTTTTGAAGGCCAGTGAGGTCATTTTAAGACATCATCTGCGAGTACCTGCTATTTTTCCAACATTTGAACTTTAATCCTGAAGTGAAATGTTTTGCTCCTCAGCTCCCCCAGAACTGCATTTTGACTATAGGATGCACATTTCGTGTCTGTATTGATTACATATTGTACAGTATGCAGTGTTTCCCATACATAGGCGAAAGTTGAGCAGCCTGCCCAGGTAAATGAACATACACATTTAATAATGTTGTCAAACTGCTGACCAAAAGATCGCTACAATATGGAATAAATTTGTAATCTTACTGTTGTTTTGAAGATAAAAGTATCCTAAAAATATCCCATGATTAGGTTTTGACACCATTAATCCATTTTACAGCAAAATCCCCTTACATGGTATCTATCTCCTTCCTTATAAGTGTACCATAAATGATTTTTTTTTTTTTTTACCTCTACTGCAGAGAGAGAGAACCAGGCTTTTATTCCAGCAGCTCATTATTTCTAATTTTAAAATATATATAACTTCCATGCTTCTCTCCAAAGTTTACCTCTGCTGTGTTATAGTTATTTAGTTTCTTTAGTTTTCCTTTAAAACCCCCACTGAGGTCGAATGAAAACTGTTACTGCTACTGTTACTGCTGTGTTACTGCAGTTGCCTAGCAACCAGTAGTATACATTCTGGTAGTGGCCGTTTTTAACTAGATCTGAGTGTTTTTTGCTTTTTCTTTGCAATGCTAGTATGTAGCAATGGTGGTAGCAATGCTGGTGCCGATTTTTAAGAACAAGGGAGACGTGCAGAGCTGTGGAAACTACAGAGGAATAAAG
>VXCM01009529.1:0-12643 GCA_014773175.1 Lucifuga dentata | reverse complement strand
TCTTGGCGGAGCCAAATAAATGATTAAATAAATAAACAAATAATAATATGTTGTCTTAGTACTTTTAACTAATAAATGACGCTTGTAGAACTGTTGTATAAAAGCAATATCACACTCGAGGTCGTGCTGTAATATCAGCACGGCGTTAGCACGGTCGTACGACCAAATCACAGCCATGCTGATATTACAGCACAACAGCACAACCTCTGCTGTGATGTTGCTTAAATATATTAGGCTCAAATGTAAAATGCGTGGTATGGTCCTTTAAGCTGATGGAGAGCAGAGCTAATGTAACTGATTTCGTACTCCCCTCTTGCGTTGTGTTAATAATTCTCTGATGACACAGCTTCTGATCAGGTGTTTAATTCTGGCAGAACAAAATAATCACAAGCCTCTCAAGATTCACTCATCTGGCTCAAGCTCCACAAAATTATTGTTGTGATAACGTACAGCAGACTGTAGGATGCGCATTCTGCGCGTGCGTTATGAAAACAAAGCATCACTATGGAAACCAGTATACAACAGTCATGTAATATAAACAGTTAGAAGATAGAGTGATCCCAACAATACATTAAAATTGATAACTTTTAAAAAAAAATACAATAATCATATTTATAATAATAATGACAAATGGAATCATCAACACCGCTATACTAAGTCATATGATTATATTCCATATTCTTCTAGAAGTCTGGCAATTTAGCCGAATTATTAACTTTGCAGCAACTACACAGCAGAGAGTATATTTGCTTCTTGTTCCTCATCTTTTTTTTTTTTTNTTTTTTTTTTTTTTGTCTGTGTTTTTGAATGCAGGAGCTCTGTGAGGACCCCCACCTCTTTGTGGATGGCATCAGCGCCCACGACCTGCATCAGGGGCAGCTGGGTAACTGCTGGTTTGTGGCAGCGTGCTCCAGCCTGGCCTCCAGAGAGTCTCTGTGGCAAAAAGTAAGTCTTTCTCTGCAGGGGCGGACTTTACTATAAGGCATTTGTCTGGGCGCCCCAGCTAAGAGGGCCCCCCATAGCTATAAATATAAAATTTTGTTTTGACGTAATAGATGTAAATCATCCTTTTATTCTAACATATATTTTTAATTCCATATCAGAATGCATAAATTGGGCCCAAAACCCAATAATGTTTCCTGACAAATGAGACGATCGCCACAGGAAATGCAAATTTCTTTTGTCAACACTTATGTAAAGATATATATTTCCATCAAATTTACATTGTCTAACATAAAGGATCCTGTAATATGAAGCACCATCAGAGAACATTAATACATTAGATTTAGCTGTTGTCTACTGTTAATAACGTCCTGCATTTTTAAAAATTTTAATACTATCCATATCACAGATTTAACTTAGAATACCAACAATACATTCAGTTAGGAAAACAGGCCCAGAGCCTCCAGATTACGAAGTCTGCCCCGTTTCTCTGTATGTGTCTCTGTTATCATGAATAGTTGGTTCAGAAGAAGAGAATACTTTTAATAACAAGAATATTTCTGATTAAATGATATTGGATCTTCAGAATTAATGATCAGTCTCCCAAAGTGATTAACAGACAATGGAAAATTCTTTATCCCATCGTGAAACAACACAAAAATGTTTTAAAAAGAAGAAAGAAGAAACAATACAACCAGATCAATAAACGTGCATATGTGGTTGCTGCTTTCATAGCTCAAACTCCACATTAAAGATGTCAAGCAGCACTATAAGATGGAAATGTTATCACGTGCACAACCTCCTGAATGAGCCCCCAACCATGCACGTTCACATCACATAACCACATACTGTAATACATGCCCCACCCACCTGCCCCTTCATGTCCCCCTNCTCTCTCTCTCTCTCTCTCTCTCTCTCTCTCTCTCTCTCTCTCTCTTGTCTTTTATCCACCTTTTCTTTAAATTTCTCTGTCACCTTTTCCAGCACACTCGTGTCAGTCCCAAACTTGGTCCTGATGGAATCACATGGTAGAATTTTCTTCAGTACCTACAATTTAAAAAAACATATATATATATATAAATCCCGACACTTCAGAACCCACTTCAACCACCCACAGTAAAATACATCACAACACTTTTCCCACCAGGAAAGACTCTAAGTTATTCATCTCACACATAGAAAGCACCGTTTACCTGCTTCTAAATGGGAAGAAGAGTTTTATCTCTCCTCTTATCCTGAACTCTCAACCCAGATCTGCAAAAATAGATTTTCAATGATAAAATACATAAACCTACAACTCATTCGATATAAAATCCTCCACAGAACACACATTTCACAATATAATGCATTAAACAGGCCTCTCTGTAAACCCACTAAACCCACTCAGCTGAGTGGGGGCCCACTTTAAGGTGAAACATGAGAAGAAAATATCAATTCTTCAAGCTGATGCTCTAGTTTGGGGGAGGGGGGGTCCTGACCTGCAACGAGCAAACCACCTCCCAAGGGTCTGATGGCAGCCCAAGAAAAGCCAAAAAGACAAAAATGTTCCATGGTCAACCCCCTCAGTCCAGCCTCATTCCTTACCCTCCCCTCTTCTTTTTATATCTTTTTCTTTCTTTATCCCTTCATTGGCTCTCTCCTCTCCTCCCCCTCTTTTTGTCTCTTTACCAGCTCTGGTTTGTTACATCTACATTCTCATAACCCAATCACGGTCATTGCGCAGCTTGCGAGCTGCATGAGGCTCACAGAACATCACTTGATGGCTCGCCAGTTACTCTGTTGGGTTATTACCATATAATACTTCAATTTCTAGTGTAGAAACACCTCCCGCCAATAGGGGGCAGTGTGATGTTGTTGTGTAGTGTATTAATTGCTACAGAGTGTTAACCNCTCCCGCCAATAGGGGGCAGTGTGATGTTGTTGTGTAGTGTATTAATTGCTACAGAGTGTTAACCTGTCTGTGTCAGCAGGTGTTGTGTGAGAAGATGGATCGATTTGTGAGGATATATTTTGTCAAAATATAATGTCAGTTGAGATTGGATGGCTGGAAATTTCTCAAAATCTGACAGTTTACTTGAATTTTGTCACTAGTTTGGGACCACTGTTCAAATTGAAAAAATAAATGTAAGCAATCAGATGCTAGTATAGTAATCTGCAGCAAAGTTTTTGTTCTGATGTAACTGTTACTGATCACGATTTCTAATTAAAATATTATACAAGTGTACACATGAAAGTTTGTTGCGGCTCTCCTGATGATCATGATCTGTCATTATGGCTCACTGTGAAAAAATAGTAATTTCATAGTCCATCACACACACACACACACACACACACACACACACACACACACTTCCAATCAACATTGCATGATAACTATACGCAGAAACCTTCATTGTATGTTAGTGTCAGTAACTTTGCCGTGTTGTTGCTCGTGTCTTTGTCTCTCATGTCACCGTGTGTGTCGTGTCACTTTTCATGTTAGCTTCAATTTTTAAAAAAACGTCCATTTAAAAACTGTGTTGGGAACAGGTTGTTTCAAGCAGGAAATTTACTACAGTATAATGTGTTTTGAATAACAACTCTTCATGTACTACATAATAATCATCTCATATTTAATGTTTCTGCTCCGCTCAAAGAGTCCATTAGGAAGCATTACATAATAAAGAATAAACAGCAACGACTCATTATGGTCCCATAATGCAGCAGACTCTGCCAGGCTGCAGCCTGATTGGTCCAAAGTAAACTCTCCCAGGACTGCATGGAATTACTTTTTAAATGATTGATAATTGATGTTCTGGTATTTGTCAGCAGTGAACAAATTGTTATTGGGACTACTGTTTTATTTTATTCAATTGCAAACCAGATAAACCTACTTTAATGTAGAGTAAATCTGACTTTAGCTTTAGCATCCTGCATGCTGTCTGAAAGCTTTTACACTCCAACCACAATAAAATGTCAGAAAGAAATGATGAAAACTAAATATTGTTGGTGTCAGAAGGCTTTTCAGCTCAGGGATCAGTGTTATTCTGTTCTCTGGCTTAACATACAGTAAGTTCATCAGGTTTGGTGCTGGAAACAACATGTCTCCACCTGCTGCAGCCAGACGCTGCTTTCTGATATTCTGCTTGTGCACGATGCTCACAAGTATGATTCTGTTTGCTCTCCGTGTCTCTGCTGTTTCATCATACATCCACTTTCTGTTCTCTTTAATATGCGCTATGTTGACATGTACAGGCATAATGTACAGGTGTTATGTACAAGTATAATTTATAGGTATAATGTACAGGTATAATGTACAGGTATAATTTATAGGTATAATATACAGGTATAAGGTATAGCAGGGATCCCCAACTGGTGGCCTGCAGGCCAACTATGGCCCATGGGTCCTATCTATCAGGCCCTCAGATGACTTCTCAAAAAAAAAAAAAAAAAANAAAAAAAAAAAAAAAAAAATCTTGTACTTTAAGCCGCACTTATCTCGGGATTGTGTGGTCATAAAATGTCATGAGAATCTAAGCTTTCCATAGATATTCATATATCTCAATTTTATTGAGAAATAGCAATTATAAAACATCATGAACGCTACATAGGGACGAGCACACGGTCTCCGGTCTGTCAGTGGAATATTNAAAACATCATGAACGCTACATAGGGACGAGCACACGGTCTCCGGTCTGTCAGTGGAATATTATGCACATAATACGCATGGGGAACACATGCCTGTTGCCATGGCTATGTAAAAGCTGATAGGACCACTGATCCATCAATCAAATCCTCTGCTAGTCTACTATCCAATCACAGAGAGGGATTTTAAAATTTAGACTGCCCTCAGAAGTTACATCATCGAGAAGCGACGAAGCTACGTTTTTGTTTGGAGGCTATCTTGTGCTTTAGTTACATTATTGCGCAGTCATAAAATGTCATGCAAATTTTGTTCGGGAGAATCTAAGCTTTCCATAGATATTCATATACTGTATCTCCATTTTATTGAGAAATGATGATTATAAAACACTGTAAATGCTACAACAGAAGTGCTGGGCCCGGTGCCAGGCTGCTCTGGTTGTAAAGGGTTACATTTAAAAACAAATAAAAATTAGAAAATTGTTGTCTGTTGTTATTACCAAATGAGAGAAAAACATCAGGTCGGGTCCGGGGGGTGGGAAATGAAGGTGATGGAGGGGAGGGGTCTTGTGGCATGCTTGACATAATTTGGCCCTTGGGGAAAACTAGTTGGGGAACCCTGATGTACAGGTATAATCAGATATAATGTATATGTATAATGTACATATACAGGTATGCACAGGTATAATGTACAGGTATAACATATAGGTATAATGTATATGTATAATGTACATTATACCAGGTATGTACAGGTATAATGTATATGTATAATGTACATATACAGGTATGTACAGGTATAATGTACAGGTATGTATAGGTATAATGTATATGTATAATGTACATTATACCAGGTATAATGTACAGGTATAATGTACAGGTATAAATCCAGCCACAAGTTGAAAACGTCACTTTATCTTGCTGCTTGCTGATTAATGAAGTGATTTCATGAGGAGCTGTGACTTGCTGTATCTGGAACACGGACAGCAGCAGCTCACAGCAGAATCCTCCAATGAACGCTCGGTGACTCTATCCTATAAAATCTGGGCGTGACAATATAAACACGAGCACCTTATAATATGATGCAGTAACTCAGCATCAAACTCAAACATCCTCACAGTGCACCTTTACTTCCTACACAACAAAACAAGTAATGCTGCAGGTCTCAGCGGAGACGGCATTCCTCAGAGAAACCATCCCAGCACCTCAACGCTGCTGTGACGGATTATTCTTATGTACGCTTTAATCTGCTGCATTAAGCTGTTTACTGTAGAGCTGCTGCAGTTTCTCACACGTTACTCTCAACACGTGCAGCTTCTCTACACGTTAAAGTCTCAGCATGTAGCATGTAGATCAATCTCCAGAGAACCAACAGCATCTCACTGAAGAGTAACTGTAACTGTAATTTTTTTTTTATTTAATTGGGACAATGCACATTAATATACAAACTGGGTATTTGTATTGTATACTACACTGCAGGTTGTGTCTGTGTTGTTGTTTGTCCTGCTCAGTTGCATGAGTATGTATTTTATTTTGTTTTGTATTTATACTAATGTTGTAATGTTGTATTGTACTGTGTACCACAGCTTGTGTATCTGTGAAAGCCCAACTAGGGACAAGCTTTGCAAACTAGCCTTGGCTAAATATGCTATGATGAAGCATTAGTTTTCCTATGAATGACATATGTCTCTGCATCAGTCCCTATCTAAATAAACATTTAAATAAATACAATCAGATGTAAATATGCCAGATTTAGCCAAAGTTGACTAATGTTCATCTGTAGTACCATGCCAAGATGATAAGATAGCTACCTACAAAATAAAATGATTATTTATGATACATTACATAAATAAACAGATCCAGAAGGTTTAAAATATCAAAAAAACAAAACAAAACAAAACAAAACAAAACAAAACAAAAAAAAAACATTGGTTTCCTGGACATATCCATCAAATTCAAAAACATCATTAAAATACCTCTAAATAAATAAATAAATACATTAATTAATTAATTAATTAATTAAATGAAATAAAGAAAAAGAAAAAAGAAAAGAAAAACAAAAAAACCTCTAAATACAGTCTGACACTTTAATCAACAAAAAAATCAACGACAGTTAAAAAAAAAAATCACATGCATTTCAGAAGACGGGTCTGGCCATTTTTGTTACTAAATCCAACAGAAATAATGCAGAAATCAGTGTTGACAAATTTTATTACCTATCAGCCATGTGTTTAGTTCCGTAGCCAATGGATTAAAGGTACTGAGCGCTCTGATGTCAGCTGTAGAATTCCATTGCTGTGCAGCTTGAATTGAAAAGGCAGCTTGACTCTTTCTTATCATAATGATGCGTCTCTCTTAAAAACGTCACCAGTTGTAGAGTTTGTGGTTGTTAATAAACGGTGGAGTGGTCAAACCATTTACAATTTTTACAACCAGACATAAATTTGCATGCTTGATTAAATTTTCCAAACTGAGAAGTTATGTTTGCTCAAAATATTACAATGATGAAAACGGGTTTGGTTTTTTTTATCAGAAATTTTTAGTGACTGCTTAAATAAGGTTTCTAGACTTTTTAAAGTCGTCTGATTGGCTTGTGAGCAGCAGTGATGCAGTAAGTAATACTGTATGTGACAGAATCATGGCATCAAAATACATCTTTGCAGTAGAAAACAACATGGAACTTCTTACAAATCTGAAATTAGATACGTATACTGAATTTTACTTTATTAGCAGTTTGCTTCATATGAAACTTAAATGATAGTTGGGAATCTAAAATAATGCCCAAGTATTTGAGTATTTGATCTGACAGATCCAAATCTGTCTGAAGCCGATCCGAGTCGGCTACGTCACGATTCAATCAAGCGTGGTTCAATTTATTGGCTCAAATCTTTTGAAAGTTGACAAGTATACGCGGGTGAAAGACTAGAATCTCAACAGTAGTTTTCAACAGCCAATGAAAACATCAGCTGGTGACATGACAGAGGAAGGAAAAAGAGAAACAGNTTTCAACAGCCAATGAAAACATCAGCTGGTGACATGACAGAGGAAGGAAAAAGAGAAACAGGAAGTTGATATGTCATGCATATTAAACGTGCTCACCTCCAGCTCACCAGCTCTCAGCTGCAGGGAATACTGCGCTGCCTAACTCCCTTCTCATCCACAGCTTACAGCACTTCCTGTTTCTCATTGTGCAGACAACAACAGTTGCAAGCTGCACGGCATCCATGTTTGTTTTGGTGTAATGTTAGGCGGGAAACGTTAGGCCCGTTTCTCATACTAAGCGCTGACCGTTGCCTCTGAGCTCAGCATCCAGTTCTCTGCTTGTTCATGAGTGGAGTCTGGCAGCACCGCTCAACCAAGCGCTGACAGGAAACGCTCGTTGCTAATGGCATGTTGACAGTTACCATGGTGATCTGTGTACATTCACAGTCCAAATCAGGTTCCTGGGTCAAATCGGGTAGCGACATGGACATCGTAACAAAGACAACATCGTACGGAGAAGAAAAGTGAAAAAAGCGGCGAATGTTGAGTCACCGTTCTAAACTGCTCTACAGGTTCTCCTCCATCGCTGTGGTGTTTCTGCTCACACAGATATACAGCTGTTCTCTGATTGGTTGCATGTTGGAAAAGTCAGGGTCGGAAAGGTCAAAGTTGAATTTGATTGAACTTTGAGAGCCGGCCGCTTCAAAAAGGAGAATCTGAGCGCCGTGCTGCACTCAAAGTGGCTTGACACAACGTTAGGAGTCAACGCTCAGCTCCCAATACAAATACACAATAATGGAATGCAGGTCAGCGCAACGCTAACGTTTAGCATGTGAATCCAGCCTTAGTCTGGCGTGTGCTGTAACCTGCAACCATCTGTTCTCAGGCTGCACGTTTGTTTTCATCAGACAGCTGTCGTTATGCACAGGAGACTGAGCATCGCTTTGCATCATCCAAGATTGAGTCATTAAATGTGCTCTGCCAGTCTTTTTGTAATCTTTTACAATTGAAAAAAATGTGACCTCATCTTAAATGAGCAATTATGAGGTCACACACCGATGATAGAAGCATGTGGCTGACATCAACAACTGAAACGTCAACCTTTCCCTGTCAGAGAAATGATGTTTTCAGGCAATCATGGCTTGTTGATTCAGGTGGCAAGTGTAAGAAGTCTAAAACCTCCCTACATCTCAGTTTTTATTTTTTGTAACATCTGATCTGACACAGATTCTCCTGAACAGTCACGGTTTGTGCTACATCCCCTGTTGGCACGGTAACCCACTGAGGCTGCACCTGTAAGCTACCTGTCCTGTTTGTTAGGGTCACCATGCAAGACGGAGATGAATGAGGCAGAAGTAACCTGTTTCTGCACGCACGCACACACACACACATGCACACACACACACACACAGGGCCTCACATCATGCCTGACATGGCTAGCTGTCAGACAGTAGAGTAAGAATAACATTTATTCTCAGAGCATGAGCCCAAAGAAACATAAACCACATCAGACTTCCTATAAAAATGCAGATACACTTTTTTTTGTTTATCAGATTTATTTGGATCATGAATGAATTAGAAATATGCAATAATATATATAAAATTCTCAAAATAAATAACTTAAATGATGGCACTTATGTGAAGCAATTTGCTTTCTATGAACATTTAGCTGCATTATGTTCAGCAGAATCGGAATGAAATCAATAACATCAACAAGTTCAATAACTGTAGCACTTTATATGTTTATATGTGAAAGGTTACTATACTGGCTTAACGACTGAAAAACTTTTAGTATTCAACCATGCAGGCAGCGTATTTTGCTGAAAAGCTTTTCTTTAGGTGTTCTGTTAAAAATAGAATGTAGTCTTGAATCCTGTCACAGTTTATATCGACCAGACGTGTTGCTGCTGCAATTTTCATCCATCAGTCTCAGATTCGTCTAAAATAAGACACGATTCCACTTTAATCCATGCAGGTGTGAGTGTGTGTGTGTGTGTGTGTGTGTAACAGCTTGCATGTAATGTTGTTAACTGAAANGTGTGTGTGTGTGTGTGTGTGTGTGTGTGTGTGTGTGTGTGTGTGTGTGTAACAGCTTGCATGTAATGTTGTTAACTGAAACCCAGAGCACGTCTTTGAGTATTTTCTTTCAAATCTTCAGAAAAAAGCATGTATGGCTGAAGGTTGTGTTATGTGTGTGTTAGTCTTTGAGCTCTGTGATTGGACAGAGGCTCGTAGCTACTGACAAGATGCTTTTGCCGTGCAGCTGATGTAGACGAGCTGTCAGATGTCTGGATTATTGCTGAAATTAAAGGGGAGCTGACAATTCAGAAGGTACAAGTTCAACCCAAAACTAATTTTTATCCACAACTAAAAGTACACTTGCACAGATATGATGGCGTATTAGGACAATATAAGAAGAAAACAAAAAAAAAAAAAAAAAATTAAAAAACAAGGGGGAGCATTATTTTGAGTTTTTAAACGTGCAAATCTACCAGTTTAAAAACCCCCAAATTTGCGAGTTTTTTTACGAGTACATGATCTTATTACATTATACTTTTCCACTGAATTTAGCAATAAAAAATTACTTGTGCTTTTAGCTCAAAATCATTGAATTATCATAAGCATACAGACTTTTAAAAATGGCAAATTTTTGAGTTTTAAAACTCGCAAATTTGCGACTTTAAAAACTCAAAATATTTTTTTTTCGTCTTATACAGCCCTAATATGCCAGAAGATGCACAGAAGGAAAAGGATTTAGAGGATATCCAAGCTGCTGATTCTCACGTTTCAGCTTTCCTCTGTGAAGCTGATGGAGCAGTCGACAGTCTCCGGGCTGCAACCATCTGCAAATGCAAACAGGAAGTACATCACCTTCCGTACTTTGGCCAGTTCAGCGATCCTCTCTCCAAACTCATGGGCGTCAGCCTCGTAACAGTTGATGGTGGCGTCATGGGCGTTGCCCTGAGGTCTCCAAAAAACCCCAGCGGGCTCCAGCAGCTGGCGGGTCATCAGGTGGGTAAGGTCGGGGGTCCAGAGCTGTGAGGTCGCTGTAATGGTGAGGCGTCCTGCCTGGTTCAGCCGCACCATCCAGTGAGAGAACTGGAGGGACTGCTGGGAGAAGTCCAGCCTGTAGACGGCCTCGTTGGGCATCAGCAGGCGCTCACCGTCCTGCCGCTTCTGTCCTCGCTGCTGTAGAGACTGAACCCGCAGCCGCATCACCTCCGTCAGCTGGGTGTCCAGCCGAAAGGGCAGTTCTATCTTAGACATGCTGGGATGTCTCACCTCAGCAGGCTGAGAGGTTGTAGTACCTGAACGGCTGGAGTTATCCAAAAATGTCTTGGCTTTCACTTCCTCCATCCTCTCCTTCTCCACTCTCGGCTCTTTCTTGCAGGTTTTCATCATAGCATCTATATAGGCTTATGCAAACTGACAACCCATAAGGAGGATGGGTCTTACACAGAAGTGCCACTGAGCAGAGGTGCTAGGTAACCAGGTCTGCAGCATGGGGACAGCCCTGAGGGACCCTGCTCACTACTGTTTGGCATGTTTGTTTGTCTTAGATTCTCTGCTTGGCTCAGCATTGCTGCCTTTAATACATTCTATATGACGTGCCATTAAAAGGGCATTTCATGTCCAGAGATTTGCGGGAGAGAGAGTGTAAATGTTTCGTAAGAGGAAGGGAGTCCCCTTAATGTTGGTGTGAGCTGTAATGCAGATGAGTGGGGGGGGAGGAGGGGGTGAGGGGAATGCCTCTTTATTCCCACTGGTGTTCTCCTGAATGATCTGCAGGGGAAGCTGTCGACTGTGCGGTCGGTCATCATTCTGCTCCAGCGCAGTGCCAGATAAACACCGACATAGATAATAAACAGAGGCTCCGCTTTCTTCATCTCTACAGTAAAATGTCACAGAGAAAGCAATTGCAGAGTGGAGTGAGAGACGGAGACAGACAGAGAGTCTCCCAAATGATTAGAAAATGAGGTTTCTGCTTTGTTTACTCCTCCTCCTCCTCCTCCTCCTCCTCCTCCTCGCAGGTCCTCTGGGGAGGCCAGACTCCCTNCTCCTCCTCCTCCTCCTCCTCCTCCTCCTCCTCGCAGGTCCTCTGGGGAGGCCAGACTCCCTCCGTCAGCATAGTCGCCTCCTGCAGAGAAGCTGACAGGAACTGTTGTTCAGTCACCAACTGAGCATCCAAGAACGTCCACCAGAGCGCTGCCATTCCACTCAAACACACATCTCATCTCATTACGCAGTTCTTCTGAAAAGGATTTCTCTTCAGAGGTTCTTTTTCATGAGTATTCTTTGATGCTTTTCCTTTTGTACCCCTTCTGTCAAATCAATAAAAATACAGGTCGCAAATGAAGGCTGGGTAAGTCGAGCTTCATTAAAAAGCAGGGGCACACACACGCACACACAAACACACACACACAGATGCAGGAGTCGGCCAGTTATCTCCTCAGCAGTGTCCTCTTATAGCTGGATTTATGTTTGCTATACCTGAGGTGATAAATGTGTCCCTGATCCTAAATGCATCAGCAGACGTGCAGGCCGCTGCCAGCTGACTTTATTTATGATCACACACCAATGGATGCTTGTTTGTCTTACATCTGCTCGTCTTCTCTTGTCCTCTTTCTCCTCCTCATTGCCAGGTCATTCCTGACTGGAAGGAGCAGGAGTGGGATGTGGAGAAGCCGGACTCCTACGCTGGAATTTTCCACTTCCGCTTCTGGCGTTTTGGTGAGTGGGTGGACGTGGTGATTGATGACCGACTGCCCACAGTGGACAACCAGCTGGTTTACTGCCACTCCAATGACAGCAACGAGTTCTGGAGCGCCCTGGTGGAGAAAGCCTACGCCAAGTTAGTGCCAGCAGAAACACGAAACACTTTCATCTCCAGAAATCAAGTCAATCAGACGAGAAAAGCAAAAACCAAAGACAATAGATGTCTAAATATTCAACCATATATATGACCAAATACTAATAAAACACATTCAACATGCAAATACAAACAGAAATTGGTTGTTTTTTAAATGAATGAAGTTACATTAAAGGACCATACCATCCATTTTGCATGTTTGAGCCTAATATATTCAATTTTCATACATGT
>VXCM01009528.1:0-10000 GCA_014773175.1 Lucifuga dentata | reverse complement strand
CACTCTAACCCTAACCCTAACCCTAACCCTAACCCTGACCCTAACCCACTAACCACACTAACCACTCTAACCACATTAACCACATTAACCACACTAACCACTAACCACTCTAACCCTGACTCTAACCCACTAACCACACTAACCACTAACCACACTAACTACTCTAACCAATCTAACCACTCTAACCCTGACCCTAACCCACTAACCACACTAACCACACTAACCACTCTAACCATTCTAACCACACTAACCACTAACCACTCTAACCCTAACCCTAACCCTAACCCTGACCCTAACCCACTAACCACACTAACCACACTAACCACTAACCACACTAACCACATTAACCACACTAACCACTCTAACCATTCTAACCACACTAAACCTCACTAACCACACTAACCACTCTAACCACTAACCACATTAACCACACTAACCACATGCTCACCTGCATTCACACTGTTTGACACTTTGTGCTGGTCTGCATTCACACATCAGGAACAGATCTGTATTTGAACATGGAAACAGTGAAAAACACCAGACGTGATACACGGAATTATATTGAATTTCTCTTCTTTTGTTTTATTTTAATTTATTTTATTTTTATGTAGATTTTTCTTCCTTTTTTTAAATTTGTGTTTGAATATTTTTTTTAGCATTTCTAAAATTTACTTTTTAGGTTTTGATTTTTTTTAAATTTTACAACAGTTTCTAGTAATTTTTTTTTATTTTCAGGAAGGTTTAAGTTTTTTTCTACAGAGATACTTTTTAGTAATTCTAAACTATTGATTTTAGATGTTCGTTTTCTAATTATTTCAATTTTCAATGCGGAATCAGACTTTCTCAGATCTGTTTCATGGAAATAAGGCTGTTATGTATCAGATATTTGACAACATGCGTAAACATGCAGATCAGAATTTACTGACATCCTCACGTGTCATCAAATGCAACACTGAAGTCATGATTTCACGATATTCATAATGAATCTGATCTTTCTTCTCCACCTTCAAATTATAACGGAATCCTTTAAGATGCTCCAGATAGAAGCAGCTTGTTTAATAATTTCTTTCTCGGTTTGTTCGTCTGACTCACAGACTCATCTGATGATGCGGGTTGTTTCAGTCTGAACCATCTAAACACAGAGATAATCTATCTACCATCTGTAGAACCCAGCATGTATGAAGTTAAAATTCAGCAGGTTTATTGTTCAGGACCCAAGGAGGTGCAGTATCATGTGTGAAGTTGTTTGGATGAGCGGTTCTCAAATCGAGCTATGTCGGTAAAAAGTAGTCCACGTGGCAGGATACGCTCCGATCCAGTGGCACGGTCTCAACCCGACTTCAGCAAACAAACGTGCAGAACTAAATGATGGCAGGCTGCGGCACACACCGTCCCATTCCAAACAGACACGTTTTGAACGGGCTGCATGAGTACACAGTGAAAAACATTTGCCCCTTCCTCATTTCTATCTTTGCATATTTGTCAATCAATCAATTTTATTTAAAGGCTGAAAATCACCACACATCATGGTCTGGATACACTTTATAGTTACAAGGAACACTGAACAAAACAACACATGCAAGAATAAAACAATAAAACACTAAAGCCCCGACATTAGAATAATTACAGTAAAAGTAGGGACATTAAAAAGAGCAAAGTTAAAAGGATGCTTTAAAGGGTGATATTCGAAGGTAGGCTGTAATGTAATGAATAGAGGTGGGTTTTCAATCTTGATTTAAAAATTTCAACTTCTTTAACATGTAGTGGTAGTGTATTCCAGAGATAAGGGGCACGGTAAGCAAATGCTCTGAAGCCAAGCGGTTTTTTGTTAATTGAAGGAATAACCAGGAGAGCAGCATCGAGAGAACGGAGAGGACGAGCTGGTGTGTATGGTGTAAGTAGCTCAGATAAGTAAGGTAATGTAAGGTAAGATAAAGTAATTTGTCACACGTAATTGTATCAGATCTTCGAACTAAATTTAATGTAAGACAGATACAATCTGAGTAAACACAAAATACAGTTTTTAAACGTCCAACACCTGCGTCACCATGTGAAAAAGTAATAACCCCCTAAACTTACAGTAATAAGGTTGTTCGACATTTAGCAGCAACAACAGCAAGCAACTCTTCTGATAAGGACCTGGGCAAGCATCTTTGAGTATTTAGAAAAGCGCTGTATAAATAAAATGTATTATTATTATAAAATCTTTCTGATCATGTGGAAGAATTTTCTTCTTCTTCTTTCTTTTCTTCTTCTTTGATGCTTGAATTAAGCCAGCTGGAGGTTTTCCAGCATGAACAGCCTGTCTAAGGTCCTGCAGCAGCTCAGTGAGATTCAAGTCAGGACTTGGACTACAACTCCAAAACCTCCATGTAGTTTTTTTTTTAGACATTCAGAGGTAGACCACCTCTTGTGCTTCTGTCGTGGAAATGTAATTGGTGGGTGAGACTAGTCTGGTGAAACAGAGCCACACCTTCAGCTGGAATTTATTTGCCGGCAGAAAATGCATTTTCTCTCTCAAAGAACAACACCTGAGCTGGTTTTGTTCTCCTCTGACAGTTGTGTAACTAAACCTTGAACTTGTTTGTGAGATGAGACAAAGGTTCCAGGAGCTTCAGCGCTGAGAAAGTCTTTGTCTTGTGGTCTGGTGAGTTTTGATTTGTACAGATCATGTTGTACTCATCAGCTTATCGTGTTCAAAGTGAAGGTTAAAGGAAACTTTGAAGAAAAGCAACACATAGTACATTTCAGTGTTTTTCCATCTAAATGCAAAGCTACAACTGCATTATGATGAAGGCTTATAATTTTCCATCTCAGCTTTGGATCGTCGTCTTGCTGCAGAAGTTTCACATCAGGACTGATGTGATCTCCTTCAGGATTTTCTGGCAGAAATAGAATTCATGGTTCCATCAATTGTGGCAGGTAACTGAAGCAGCCAAGCAACCCCCTACCATCATGCTACCACCTCCATGTCTGACTGTTGCCATGACGATCTTATTGTGGAACTCTGTGTTGATGTAACGAGTACACAACTTCCAGAAAGTTCCACTTTCCACTCATCAGCCACAGAATGTCATCTTAGAAGGTCTGAGAGTCATCAGGTGTGTTTTGATTGAGTCTTTATGTCCTATGTCATGGTTTTCACCTCGCAGCTCTCCATGGATTCATTTTAGCTCCACCTCTTTCTTTAGCCCCGCCTCTTCCTGATGGTGGCATCAGGAACACTGACTTTACCTGTAGCGAGGCCTGCAGCTCCTTAGATGTTCCTCTGGGTTCTTTGTGACTTCCTGAATGAGTTGGAGAAGTTTTGCTCGTTGGGCCTCCTGGGAAGATTCATGGCTGTTCCGTGTTTTCTCTGTGTGGGAAATAACAACTCTCTCTGTGGTTTGCTGGAGTCCCAGAGCCTCAGAAATGAGTTTGAACCTTTCAGACTGATAGATTTCAGTTTCTTTTGGAGTTTCTTTGGTCTGGGCATCGTGTGGAGCTTGTTGAGAACTTTTAGCTGCTTCACGTTGCTGCAAAGCTTCTACTTAATGAAGTTTAGATTCAACAGGCTGCAGGAATAAAGCCTGCTGTGTCCAGTCTACTTCAACCTATTATCTATTCAATTATCTATTAAATTTGGTTAATTCATTGAGAACTAAGGTGGTTATTGCTGTTTTTACATGGTGATAAAGGTGTTGGAGCTTTTTTCCTTCAAAAATATCATTTAAAAACTGTATTTTGTGTTTACTCAGGCTGACTTTGTCTTATATTAAATTAAGATCTAATGCAATTAAATGCGACAAATATGCAGAAATAGAAGAAATCAGGAAGGGGACAAATGATTTTTCACAGCACAAGAAGAAAATTAAAGAGGCTCCAGAAAAATAAGAATCAGCTAAATCAGCGTCAGCAAACTTACTGCAGGTAAGAGATTCCTGCTGTGTGTACATGTACACATAGTGTGTATCAGGAGTGTATTGTTGTATTCTCACTGTTCGTCTTAAGTAACAGATACAGTGACTATTTAAAAAAAAATTTAAAAAAATTATCAGACGCAACATAAAACATGAAATAAGACCACAAAACTTTTGAGGAAGTCCAAACACAGTTAACATCTGAGGTTATAGTCCAAAATGTGCATAAATTTTCTGTTTCTAGGAACAAAATAACCAATTTTAACCAGTTTTGAGGCTTTTCATTTGATTTTAAAATGTTCATTTTTATAACAGACAGGAAGCTGCGAGTACTTAAAGTTTTGATGCTTGAGTAACTTTTACTTTAAGTACCATTTATTTTTGGAAAAACTGCTATCTCACTCATCTTTTCTCACTTTCTTCTCTTCTTTTCCATCTTTTTCTTCTTTCTTACAGACAGTCCTCAATCTGTTTTTCTTCTTTCTCATTCCACTTTTTTTCTTCTTCTATCCATCAGTTTCCTTGACTTCCTTCTGTTTCTTCCTCCTCATTGTCTCGTTTTCTCTCCTTCCACCTTTCTTGTCTTTCATCCCTTTGTTCTTGTTTTTCCTCATTCCATCAGTCCAAACTGCTCTTTTTCCCATCTTTGTCAAGTATTTTTCTGTCCCCTCAAATGTCCTCATCTGTCCTCCCCATTCTCTCCTCGCCTTCCTTTTTTCTTCCTTCTTCACCTCCACATCATCACTTTCTCTTTACCTTCCATCATGTCATCCTCTCTTTTGTCTGCCCCCCATCGTCTCCTTCCTTCTCAAACATCAGTGCTCACAGCAGGCTGTCCAACCACCCACAGATTTTACCCACAATTCACCTCTGCTCATAATGAGGAGCTGCTGGTGTCGTTCAGCGCGGAGCCGAAGCTAATTTTACTCTCTGAAAGCAGAAATTAAAACAGAATTTGCTTTAAACTGTCTGCAGAATATTCATTCATAATATAGAATATGCAGAATGTTTCCCATATTGCTGTTTGTTAGGATGCAGAAAGTGACAGTTCATAGAGCTTTTGGTGGGGACAGCACCACCATGTGGCCATTTAAGCACTTTACAGTTTGTCGTATCATTTAAAAAAAAAAAANAGCACCACCATGTGGCCATTTAAGCACTTTACAGTTTGTCGTATCATTTAAAAAAAAAAAAGCCAACTTTATTAACAACACTTTGATTGACAGAAAAAGAGAATAAACAATATACAAACTCAGATGTTATAACAATTAACTGTACCCTCATAAAGAAGTCTCAAGAATGAGTTTAAAAAAGGATAAATAAAATAATAAATAAAAATTTAATAAAATACCTAAATAAATGATAAGGATTAGAAAAACTATACATAAGGAATTGAACTGAAGTTATGGGCTAGCATGAAATATTTCATCACAGCGGGACAATAATAAAAAGGCAGTTGCAGTTCTTTTGAAGCATTTGAGAATTCAAAAGACGTTCAATTTCTAACAGAAAATTTACAAATTTACAGAATTTACATTTGTGAATATAAAATTTTGTCATTAAAATGAAAAAACTGACAATGAACTGAAAGAAAGATAATTATATCTTTTATAGTGAAATTGTAACAGATGTTAGTAAAACTGAAAATATGGGTTGCAAGATCTTGGTCCAACTTTTGCACAATATTACATTGAAAGAAAAGATGAAAAATGGTGTATTTGTCTTGAATACAGAAAGTACAAAGATTTGCAACGTCCGCATATTTGGCAATAAAAGAATTGGCAGGAAAAATATTGTGCAATATTTAAAAATGTATTTCTTTGGCTTTATTAGATATTGTGTATTTATAAGGTACTAACCATGTGGCTTTCCATTTAATATTGTCACTAAAGGACGTTTTGTCATATTACTGCATATTTGTCCAGGATAAATCTCTACAGGCCACACCCATTTCTGCTCAAACAAACTAAACTTTCTCTTTTTTTTAACATTACTCTCATCAAACGTTCACACATCCAAATATGTTATGTAGCATCAGTCAAAACATATTTGAATGAGATTTTTTAATATTCCATATCATTTTCTTGGAGTTATTAAATTCTTTGGCATCTCATTAGCAAATAGGCCACGCCCACTGCTGCCGATGACTCATCAACTGTTGACATTAAAGTACCATGATGAATTAAACGTCCATAAATCTGTTATGAGTCTGATATTCAGACAGGATTTAAGAATTCTCCAAGCACCCTGGATATCATCAGCCAATAGGAACGGTCGTTACGAATATCGAGCTGCAAATTAACTTTAAATGAAGTTTATCTGAATGTTTTTCCTCGTTTCCACGTCTGAGATCCAGTAAACTACTTTTTATTTTTTAAGGATTAATGCGGCAAATTAATGACAGAACAACAAACTTCACCAGTTTCAATGTGGACACCAAATATTATCTGTGTCTATGTATGCTGTCACAAACACATGCGCGCGCGCACACACACACACACACACAATATATATACATACATACACATACACGCACACATACACATATATACATACGCATAAACACACACATACGCATATATATATATCTATAGATATAGATATATCTATAGATATATATATATACATACATACACCATACACACACACACACACACACACACACACACCCTGGAGCTCCATCTGCATAATGACATCTCACGCTTGGTTAAGAATCTGCTGCATAATTAGAGTCTGGCAGCTGATGGATGGTGCTGCAGCGCCTCAGCCCTCCTGACCTTGGCCTCGCTGAGCTGAGCCGAGCCGAGCCGAGCTGAGCGGGGCCGAGTTGAGTCTTCCTGAGTCCAAATATTTCTACCCATCCATTAAAAAACAGACTCAGAGGACGTGACTCACATCTGAGGCTGAGCTGCAAAATTACAGCATATTCAGTCAAATGCTGAGATAACACAGGTGGTTTAGCGTGTTGAAGCCTCATAAATACTACATACAGCTTCACTTCCTGACAACCATTTTCCAAAGCATAACACCACATTTTAGCGTTCCTGTTATTTCTTCAAATCTCCTTCAGGTCATCCACCTTAGAATTCAAGCTTTTGCTTTCTAACACTTATGCATGGTTGTAGAAGAGAAGGTCATTTTTAATTTTTCAGTAAAGCAGTTTTGTTCTGGGATTATATTCTCTGGTGGAGACATACACTAATCTTCCATGCAGTGCCATGCTGAAAGTTACTTTGACAAAACAATTTAACAGACATGGTGTTCACTGTGAAGGATCATTTACCTCAAACATGTTTCAGGTCTCTACAAGTTGGTTTTTATAATGAGTGGAATGAACTGAAACTAATGGAAAGTAGGAAGGTAGGAAAAACAATTCTAATATTTACTGCTTCAGCGGTATATTTGGGAAATGGTTAGCAGTAACGTATGTATGCAGGTTGTATATGTTGGGCTCAAACATGCAAAACCACCGGTATGGTCCTTTAAGTATATTATTAGCTGCTGCTACTTTTACTGCTTTGACTATGATTGTTATGTTCACAAACTTGTCATATTAATGTTGAAATGTCAAATACAATACAGTGGNTGGGGGCGGGGCATATCATCCAGATTCATGTTCTTATTTTCAACTTTGCGCTGCTTTAATGTGTATAATAACACACTGATCCTCTCCTCTCCCTTACTGAAGCATCGCTGTGCAAACTGAGTGAAACCAGCCCATGTTATGTACTGTCTCTTTAAGGCCCCTCCCAAAAAGTGTGCTGTATCCTGATTGGCTACCTCTGTCAGCCTGAGTTGGTAACATGCAGAGACTGCGAATAAAACAGCTGCTGGCTGGTTGCTAGCTCGCTAACCTCCCAAAGCAGGTAGCAAGATTTCACGTGATAGAGAATCTCAAAAAATAAAGAAATAAATAAAAAATAACAGTTTAATAACATTTTTGAAGAGTAACAAACTTCACCTCAGGGCCGTTTTTTGGCATAGGCAATGCCAGGCGGTTGCCTGGGGTGCCTCAGGTAAACGGGGTGCCAAAGACAAAGGATTTTTTTTNCCTGCACTTGGTCCGCTGGTAAAAGTGATATTTTTTAATTTCACTAATGCTGTAAGTCAGTGCTGCAACACACAGCTGACAGTTTGGAGCTCATACTGTCCTGAGAAGAGGCGTCCTGCCGACCAGCCTGAGACACAGCAGCTCTACTTCGACGGTTAAACTCGCGCCAGCGGCTATCACCGGCTGCGCGCGCTTCCACAGAACGCCGAGGTATTTATACTTGGCACATTGTCAGTTTCAATATCATTCTCTGGAACGACACGGGCAGTACACAGAAAATATTCTGTAGACAGAGAAGTATAACACAACGACCTGCGTATTTTCCAAACTTAACAGGAAACAGCAGCAGCGGGAGGACTCTGAGCAGGTAAAACTGCATTGCGCAGTTGGAAGAAGTAATAACAACGAGCAAAGTTAAAGTAAANCTCTGAGCAGGTAAAACTGCATTGCGCAGTTGGAAGAAGTAATAACAACGAGCAAAGTTAAAGTAAAAAAAAAAAGATAATAATGAAAAGTTCAAACGCATCTGGGGCTCAACATAGGAAGAGGAGAAAGCAAAAAAAAGTTCAGTGCAAAAGTACAGCAATATTTTTTTTATCTAGTGTTTATGGCATTGTCTAGCTAGCTAGCAGGTAGCTAATGTAATTAGCTGGATAAGCGTTAGCCAACGACATGAACCTGTTTTAGTTTAGCATCATTTACCACAACAGTTTAAACTTAGCATACTAGTTGTTTAGCATAAATGTACTTTAAGAAGTGTTATGTCTTTCAAGTAAAAGATGTTTATAATAAGAGTATTATCATGTTGTTGGGCTGGTACAAAGTCCATGCAAAGTGTAGAAAGGAGACTGCCGCAGGTCCTTTGTCCTTTCTGCTATCAGACTGTCTAAAATCATCAGGGAGCTGCTGCTGCTTGGGTTGCTTCTTTCTAATGTGCAATATTTTTGTAAATCATACTGTGATATGTGCTGTAAATAGTTAGGATGCTATATTTGCAGTTTTTATTGTGCAGTTTTTCTATTTTATTTTGTATAATGTGTTCAGGCTATTGTTATTTTGTATTCTATTTTGTACAGTTTTTCTAGTCTGTACTATAACTAGTAAGCTATTAAAATACAACAGAAATAGTTATTCTATTCTTGTATACTCATGCAAAGCAAAGTTTCTGATTTTCACTGTTCTGTTATTTGTATAATCTGTCAGTTTTTCCTGCTTCATATCTTGAGTCCTGTGTTGCTGCAACGTGTGAATTTCCTGCTTATCTACAGAAATCACAGCATGATGTTATATTTTGTTTAAAGTTAGAACTAAGCAATGTCTAATTCATTTCTTAAATCGTAGTTCAATGGACATTCATGCACTGACAAAAAAATAAAAGCAGTTTTTCATATTGTGATTTGCACCTACAGCGCTGGCCAAAAGTATTGCACTTGTCTGTATTTTTGTTTAAATATTTATTTCTGAGTTAAAATACCACTCTAAATACAACAAAATGTATTTTTTTAGTGTGTTACTGAAAAAAAGCCAATAGTTGTTAATAGTGTTAAGTAGGAAGACACTTGTGACATGTTGTTAAGGGTTGAAGAAGAATACCAACATTATTAGTAGAGATCAAACAGGAAGTTAAAACATCTTCTTTGAGGTAGGGTCAGAGGTCAAATGGTTTTCATGTGTTTTCACTGACTTGTAGAAATATTGCAGTCATATTACCTCTCTGAAATCCAAATTTAAGTCTAAAAAATAGTTGAATATTCTGAAAAATACTCAACTACTTGTAAAATACTAATAAATGAATTTTGTTGTGCTTGGAGTGGTACTTTGGTAAAGTTTACACAAAAATACAGGGGGTGACATACTTTTCGCATGCTGTAGTTACTCTGTAGTGCCTCCTTGTGACAAAAATACACAATAAGATTTAACACTTAGTGCAGTGTGTTATAAGTTAAGACTAAAACTGTCTTTTTTTTCCTTCTATGTATTTTGGAGAATGAGTGAAGGGGCGCCAATGGATGTCTGGCCTAGGGCGCCAAAGTGGTCAGAAACGGCCCTG
>VXCM01009526.1:0-21241 GCA_014773175.1 Lucifuga dentata | reverse complement strand
TCCCCCCCCACTCTTAGAGAAAGGGAATTCATCTGTGATGAATGTTAACCAGTCAGGAGTTGAGAGGGGGCCAGTCGTTGACTTGCTGCACTCCTGTCTTGTTGTGATCCACTCAGGCAAATCAGTGTTTGACTGAGAAGTTTTTAATAGCCCTGTGTGGCTGTAAATAGCTTGACTTTTGGCTTTATTTGTCCCTGTTTCCTTTCTTGTGAGAGGGAAGGCTATTGTGCATGACATTAGCTAGCCAAGACAATCATTTCCCGTGCTTTGGACAATTTGTGAGCATAGGGGAGTATGAATCTCTGTATTTTTCATCGGTGCTGTATTAAAATCTACAGGTCAGATTCTGGCCTGAAAGGACTGGACAGCTATATTCACTCTCTGCTGTGACAGACAAAGCAAACGTGTTCATGTTTTCATTTCCCCACAGTGAAAAAGTGGTGGGCAGCATGTCTACACAGACATCAAATCACAAACACAATCAGACTGACCAAGCTTAATTCTCTTATTTTAACATATGTTAAACATATATTTAACATATGTTAAAACACACACCATGTAACTGTGACATTTAAGTGTTTATCACGTGGTATTCGGTGATTCTGTGCTCATTTTAACTGTACTGTGACATCTTCCTCGGGTTTCTCTAGGTGGCGCTCTTTTCTGTGTTTGTTCTCCCATGGGTTAAGCTGGATGAAATGCTGCTAATGCAGACCATCCACATTTTCTTCAAACTTTTTACTCATTTCATTTCATTTTCACTTTATTAGACTCATGACCATATAAATGGTATGGAGTACAAACAATACATATAACAACACATATAACAACACATATAACAATATATATAACAACACATATAACAATACATATAACAACACATATAACAATACATATAACAACACATATAACAACACATATAACAATATATATAACAACACATATAACAATATATATAACAACACATATAACAACACATATAACAATACATATAACAATAACAACATATATAACAATACATATAACAACACATATAACAATACATATAACAACACATATAACAAAACATATAACAATACATATAATAACTCATATAACAATACATATAACAATACATATAACAACACATATAACAACACATATAACAATACATATAACATATATAACAATACATAACATACATAACATATAACAACACAAATAACAACACATATAACAACACATATAATACATATAACTCATATAACAATACATATAACAACACATATAACAACACGATAACAAGTATATAACAACACATATAACAACACATATAACAACTCATATAACAATACATATAACAACACATATAACAATACATAACATACATAACCTATAACAACAAAAATAACAACACATATAACAACACATATAACAATACATATAACAATACATATAACAACACATATAACAACTCATATAACAATACATATAATACATATAACACATATAACAATACATATAACAATACATATAATACATATAACTCATATAACAACACATATAACTCATGTAACAATACATATAACAACATATAACAACACATATAACACATATAACAACATATATGACAACATATATAACAACACATATAACAATACATATAACAACACATATAACAAAACATATATCAATATGTATGAAGGCAGGCAGTACAGGTGAAAAAACAACCTAAATTACTTAAACAAAATTAACACATTTTTCAAAAAGGCACCAAGTTTATGAATTATTTTTGGATTCTCTGACTGCAGTAAGAAACCAACTTAAACATAGAGTACTTAACAGAATACTTTGGCAAATACTTTCTCTAGATTGCATTATTTCCATATTTGTGCATTCAAACAGTACATGATAGCATAATTTACACATTCTATTTTTCCTTTCTAACCCGATATATCTCCAATAACCTTTGGAATTCTAGAACTGGTGAGTCTAAAGACACAAGCTGCTCATCTCTGCCCCCTATTTTGCTGCAATAAATACTTTTCAAACTTAAATTCCTTCTTAAATTCAACACAAAGGTGAAGATGACATCTGCTGTAATTTCTGTAGAAACTGCATCTCTGTACAATAGTTTTTTATTTTTTTTATTTTTTAAGCCAGCTAATTCTATTCTGAACTAACTGAAAACAAAAAGTGCATCACTTCTCATCACTGCTCTATAATAACAATGCTCACTAAGCAGGAAAAAGGAAATATATTTGCATGTGAGTATGACTTTTCCCTGACACCTTTCCTGAATTTCTTACAGTGCTAGATATCCCCGCTGTCCCTGAATCCAGACCTGTTACCCACATCATGAACTTCCTGTGAACTCCTGACAGGAACAGTGTACCTGCTTATGACCCTTGGCTCATCTTCTGCGGCGTCCTCTGGGTGGGTGGTCCCCTCTGCTCACAGCTAGAGGGTGATGACGGGGCGTTGCAGAGAGAGAGAGAGAGAGGGCATGAACAATTGTCGGAGACAAAGAGTAGGGTTGGGACCATTCAGTGAACAAATTAGCCACATAAGACATCTTTACGTCCATCACTCTTCATTTTATTTTTCTGTGAATCAGCATTAAACCCATTTCCAAAGGGAACAAATAGTGCATGATGACCATCATTGCTCATAAGTTATGCATCACTCTCAAAGAAAGTGAAAATAATCCTCTGTTAAGCTGACACATTTCGTGAATGTGGAGCACATGCAGGATCCCATCATGTCTCTGGGTGATGCAAGCTTGCTTTGTGAGGCAGCAGCATTTTATAAGTGCCTCTGCAGCTGTTAGGGGAGACATTCACGAGTTACTGTGAGTTGTAAAGGTTTTGATGAATTCACAACAGTGTTACAGCAGTCAAATAAAACCTTACTATGAAAACATGGTGTAAAACTGCCTGTTTTATAGGACCAAGTGTTACCGTTATGTTGCCAAACAATATTATGGCACAGCGCACACACAAAATGGATATGCTGATCTGCATCTCCATTTATTTCATGTCTGTAATTATATACAATAAAGTAATTCATTGTGCAGCGTTTACTCAGCATAGCAGCTGTGTAAGGACTGCAGGTTTGCTGTGTTTGGTTTTCTATTTTTTTCCCCATTTGAATCATTGGAGAATGGAAGATTGTATGGAAATTACAGGATGGTTCAGACAGGGAAGTAGTTTGCAGGTTATTTACTTGCTGGGTCAGATACGTCATGTCTGCCGGCTGCAATATGCAGCCAAGCACATGACAGCAGCTCTGAGAAATCGTTGCTTCTTTTAATTGCATTAATTAAAGCGCTGAGGTGTTTGTGCTTTATATTGCAGCCGGGACATGAAGTATTGACACAGCAGGCCCACATGCATCTGAATGCAGTGACAAATTACATGGCTGCCATGTTTGATTAATAGTCCCTTTAACATGCATGTTAACCATGAAACATTTCAAATGTATTAATAAAAGAGCACATCATTCACTTTTGAAATGGCCCTTCTAATAAAATCAAGAAGTGCATGAATCATTATAGGAAAGCTTTTACTCACCGCAGCCCACACAATCGTTCCTGCTTCAGGCAAACAAAGACAAATTCCTCCGACAGGAAAAACAGGAACAGAGCATCAACCTTCTTTCAGGGTTCCTAAATATCCTGTAAGTGTTGGTATAGTGAGTACTTTTATTTTTCTGGCAGATTGGTCATCACCATACATGAATGAAGGTTAGGTTTCAGCAGCATGAAGTGTAAAACTCTCACAGAGAATTTAAACGCAGCAGCTGCAAGGTGCACCACAAAGCACCAATGCAGACATTTCTTCACCATGAACTCATTTCACCTGACGCATGCCGGTTTCACTCAAAGCTATATGATGTTCCATATGTCTGCGTTCTTATGGCTGCACCATTCCATCAAATAAAAGTATTCTGGATGTCTTTATACATATTTCTTTATAATTCAGCCTGATGTATTTAATGGCTGTGGGAACTTTGGGATCTTGACAAAGGCTAATTGTCAAAGTATGTTCTCTCATAATCTTTGAATAAATACAGTGAGATATTTGTATTTATGACATTTTTTTTCCTTTTAGTCTTTCATTATTTCATTTTACTCTTTTTGTGAGTGATATAGCTTCTTACTGCTGAGGCTGCATCCTGGAATGTTTTTCTGTTTTCTATAGGAAATGGAAAAGCTTCAAAATACACTCATAAATCATGAAATTTAAGAATTTTTCGTATTTGTCACTTGTTTTACACTTTTTTTTTAATCATCTTTGTTTCTGTGTCCTTCCATCTGTCCTTTTATCTTTCCTTTCCCTTTAATTTTTTCTTCATCAGTCACTCTTTATTTCCTTATTTCTTCCCTTCGTCAACTCCTCTCAGCATAAAAATCCCCCAAACTGGAGACACAAATGTTTCACCCAGCAGTGAAACTAAACTCTACGCTGTCTACTCGTTTTATTTTGGACACTTAAGTACATTTGACTTTTTGCTTTTTGAATTTAAATGGACGAAATTTGCTGGTATTTTTTTTTTTTTTTTATAAGCATATTGCTATTAGTAAATGATTTGAATTTGAAAACCCTCAGGTTTTCCATGCCTTATTTGATCTCCATATATTCTGACTGAATGATGCGTCAAATACTGATAAGTATGACGATTAGTAAAACATGACACATTTCTTGTCTTTTAATGAACCTTGGATTAGAGCTTGGATGAGCCTGAAACACAGGATAATCTCAAGCCCGCTCATATCACCCACACACACGCACGTACACATGCTCACACACACACACACACACGCAGCTCTCAATCTATACAACAACACTGAAATCGGTATTTGTGCGTAGTGTGTGATGGAGCTTTGTGGCTGTGTAATAGACGCTCCGTACTGCAACACCTCATTAAAACAGCGGCTGCAGCCTCACTCATAAAGCACACAGTTTGTGTTAGCTGATAAGCCTGGAAATAGACTTTCATGGCTACATTTACCCATATGAACTAATATTATTGTTAGACATGATATTGTGAAGTGACAGGTTGCTCATGTCAGGGACTGGCTTGTCACTTTGCTGATACTTCAGGCAGAAGAATCACATTCTTAACTTCTTAACTTGCTGTTGTAAAGGTTGTAACAGAGATTTTTCTCCAAAACAGCTGTCAGTCTGTCTCACTTTATAAATATACACTGATGCCTCTGTAGATGTGAAATAATCTGCAACACATTGATGACGATGATGATGATGCCCTTTGAATGAGAGAAAAAGAGCAGTTAAAAAAGAAGCAATTAAATTAAGTAGCTAACAAAATACAAATCTCAATAGCTTGGGAAATAATTGTGCAACCCTCATTAAGCATTCCATCTGGGCAATTACCCTCTTTTTAGCCTGTGGGAGTTATAAATGACTGGCCAGTAATTGAAGCTAGCAGTCGGCTAGAGTCTGAGCTGAACTGAATTACACAGTGTCATTAAAATAAATACATCAAATAATTATCCAGTTGAAAATAAATGGACTGTACACGTGTAATTGTTCTTTCGAATTAGTCCACCTACCGTTCTCTGAGCCGTCACTCAAGAGGATCTGCACTCTGCCTGCAGAGCAACACATATTTCATTCCTCTGTCGCCGAGTTCGTAATTGCCTAATTCATTTTGTGATATTTGAAAGTGCATCATTTACACAACTCCTTTAAGATTATATAAGGGTGAATGTGTAGGTGGAAGTCACATGTTCTGCTACTTATAGGACAGTATAAGGGCTTTGAAATAACTGTACCATTTAAAAGATTAAGCACCACACAACTGAAGAAAACCTAATTTCTTTTTCCAAATATAGAGCACACACCCCAGTACAACCATTGTGTGAGACACATCTTTGTCCCCTCTGACAGATTAGTTTCTTGATTTGGTAAAAAAGGGGGAATCCTTTTTTTCTTTTTTCTTTTTTTTTATACCTTGAACTCTGAGGAGGAGCATGTGCTTGAAACATTTTCAACTGAATTGATAGTGACCTGATTTATGGGCCTTATTGCATAGTATAATTAATTTTATGCATATGACTTCTTTTACAATTACCATGCTTGCCGAGTGGAGAAGTTCACTGCTTATATGAAGCCATCAATAATTGCAAATTCATCACTGGGAGGGCTGAACATCTGCATGAGGAGAAAAGAGAAATTGTCTCCTGGAAGTGAAGTATTCTGTTAAAGGGCAAATGTTCCCAGTTGACAAAGCCTCTTAAAGAACTGTGCATAATATTTAAAAGACATTTACACACAGCCATTGTAATGCACACTATGTTAAAATTTTACAAAGCTCTATCTTCTTTATTTTGCTTTTCTAAAACTAGGACTTTGATTGGACATATTTGTATTCACACTAATAAATTTGACTTGTGATTTTCAGATGAATTAAAAAAAAACTTGGATCTGTCAGATTGTCCAGTAGAAAAAAAAAAAAAAAAAAANAAAAAAAAAAAAAAAAAAAACATGCTCATGTTTGAGACTCCTGGCAGAAGGCAGAAAGTGAGAGAGGAGGGATGCATAGAAGGGTTGTTTGTACAAGATTTATATTTTATCTTTTTTTTAAAAAATTCTTTATTTATTCAACATTTTGGAAAAAGAATGTCAAAAAATCTTCAATATAAATGTTCATCAATAAGCTATCATGTGAAATAATGTTTCCATGTGAGATACATGTGGGGCACAACACAGGCTAGGTTAGGCTACGAACTGACTTAGGTTAGCATTTAACATATTCAGTAGCCTATTTAATACAGTGGTGCTGAGATATGCTGGTAACAATTCCAAACTGTAAATCATTGCAAATGTGTTGTGGAATCAGTTTGGTTTATTTTCGGTGCATCAAGAGACAAATTAAGCCAAGTGTCTCAGGAAGTAAAAAGTCCTTTCAGGTCACGAACCGCCCACAACGCTCTCAGTCACTAAGCTCCGCCTACAATGCTCCCACTCACTAAGCTCTCTGATGATGCGTTCCAAGTTCTTATCTGATCGCTCCTCTGTCCTCGCGTGACCCGGAAACAATCTGGTCTGCCACGGACCAGATTGTTTAAGGACGTCCCAAAGGACGTTCCATTCAAGGACGTCCCAAAGCACTTATTTCTGTTCTGAGGATGGAGGAGGCTTCATCTAGGAGACATGAGTGAGGAAACGAGAGAGGCTCCTACAGGAAGTCTGTTACCTGACAGACACGCCCCTTTACTGGAAGTCTGTTTCTGATTGGACAGATCTATTACAGCTGATCTGATAAGGTGACATGCATCTTAATATGACCGCACAGTTTCATCAAACATGTAAACAGAAAAATAACAGCAACATCTCAGGTGTAAGATGATTCTGATTATTGATGTTTGATTTAGTCTGATTGATCATCTGATTAAAACGACTGGATGTGTGTTCAGCAGCTCTGAATGATAAAGAAACATAAAACAATAAAACGCTCTTATATCGCTAGATTATATAATCAGATAGTTCTGGATGTTTGTCAAACTGTCCATGATAATTGTTCCAGTAATAATCAGAATATTTCATTATTTTATCATCTTGTACAAACTAAAACACAGCAGCTCCAAGCTGATCAGCTGTGNAGAATATTTCATTATTTTATCATCTTGTACAAACTAAAACACAGCAGCTCCAAGCTGATCAGCTGTGAGACAAGTCACGTCGCTTCAGATGACGAGGAGCGAGGATGTTTCATTTCTCTTAACTCGTCCTTCCTCAGCTCCTCTGTCCACGCCTCTTTTCCTCAGGTCTTCAGTGGGCGGGGCTAAGACGCGAGGAAAAGACGCAAGTGAGGGAAACGTNTCCTCAGGTCTTCAGTGGGCGGGGCTAAGACGCGAGGAAAAGACGCAAGTGAGGGAAACGTGGAAACGAAATGAGAACTTGGAATGCAGCATGAGTCTCAGCGTTACTCCTTCAGTGAAGGAATCAGCTGCTTAGTGATTCAGCCCCGAGTCACTAACTACATCTCCCTCCATCCTCCTCCTCTCCTTCATCCTCCTCTCCTCTCTTCTGTTGTCCCAAACCTGGAGGAAACGAGTGGAGGAGCTTTCTTTTCTCCTCCAAAGGTGTCCTCCCGCATAGGATACATGCCTGTCTTTTTTTTTTTACACTTTGGTGTGACATCACCATGGCCACGCCCCTAACCCCGCCCATTAATGCTTATCAGCAAACAGTATCAGATGCAGATTTCTCCATGGACAAACATAAACACGTCTGCTGGTTTATTAAAGCCACAGTCCGTCTGTGATCGTTTCAAACAGCAAAGCAGTGTCCTTCATAAGCAAACACAGATCTGTGCTAATGAAAAAGCTCACATTTTAGCTATAGAAGCATTTACTTACTTTAGTTTGGCTATAGAAGCATTTATTTATTTTAGTTTAGCTATAGAAGCATTTGTTATTATGATTTCAGTGGAATCACGGGAGAAAATGAATATTTCTGCATGGGATGAATGTGGAGAATAACATGTTTCAAGCAAACAAGCTGTTATGAATGACAGACACACAAATATGAAATGAAGACAATTATTTAATAATTGTTAAATCTTAATATAAAATTAAAAGCATAGTTGATAAATAAAATAATATTATTTAAAGAAAAATAACATACTTTTTTTTTTTTTTTTTNTTTTTTTTTTTTTTTTTTAATTTAACCAGTTTTTCAAATAGGATGTTATTCATTTTAAATGTAGCCATGTTAGGCAGGAATGATACAGGTTTGTGCAGACACATTCGATGGAATTCTGATCATCGTAATAAAAAAATCAGTATTACACGGAGGTGTGATCAGCGTTGCAGAAAGAGTAAAATAAAAGCTGTTAGATGTTGCATGCGATGATGGTGGATGAAACGTAACTGTTGTGATTCTTGTGTCTCATGTCTGTCGTCCCTCGTGTTCCTTTCTTGGAAAAAGACAAATAAAGAAATATTTTGAAACTCTTGCATTTATACCGGAAACTGGAAGCAACACGATTGATGTGCAGCTGTGAGTCGGCTGACTCAGCTCAGAGAAAAGACTGAGTCCATCAACCTGAAAATCCAGCGACTCGGCCAATTCTAATACAGACCACATTACATCTGATAAGCTATCTACAAATCAGAACGCAGTCCAGCCTCAGACTGATGGGATCTCAGTCGCACCGAGCCAGACGGACATGCAACATCATCATGCCTCATCCTCCTCTTGTTAAAGTTATTTTGAATCGAGAGTTGCGTCTTTTAGTAAATTATTAGTAAATGTAAATTTTAAAAGTAAATTTTAGTAAATGTTCTCCTGGAACATGGAGAGCGAGCCCACACAGAAACTTATTACTTCTTTTGAAAACAGATGGAGCAGAGGAAACAACCTACTGACCTGCATGCTGCGGTCCAATCACAGTGAACCTTTTTAATGCAAGGTGGAAATGCAACATGAGGAGGCAGATGATGTGTCTGCATGCTGAAATTATATTTCAGTGTAAATGGAGCCAAGCCTCCAGGAGATATTATAGATAAATATAATGAAAACATTATATTGTTACATATCGTTATTGCTCTTCTGTGTGCGATGTCAAAACTACCTAATCATCCCTTTTGTTCCTTTAAAGTAGTGATGTGTATGAATGTAGAACTGGAAGTGAGGGAGGAAGGACAGATAGAGGTGGCAGAGAGCAGAACAGAAGGCGGTGAAAGTCAAACGGACGGTGAGAGTGATGTGTTGAGCTTCCCTCTCACCTGTCTGTCAGGTGCAGCGCTGCTTCAACTAGACCTGAAGACTGGAGGCTCAGTCTGACCCCCTTTGTTTTACTAAGTGAGTGATGACCAGAGCGGGGTCAGGAATAATGAAGAGAGAGGTACCCACACACACACACACACACACACACACACACATCAGGCTACAGAAGACAGAATGTGGAGAGCCTGAGCAGATTTTGAAATCTGGGATCCTGAACCTGATGCAACAAAAATATGCAGACTTATGACAGTCTTATGACAGTCTTATGACAGACTTGTGACAGACTGATGACAGACGTGACAGACTTATGACAGTCATATCAGTTTTGACAGACATGGCAGACTTATAACAGTCTTATAACAGACTGATGACAGACATGACAGACTTATGACAGTCATATCAGTTTTGACAGACATGGCAGACTTATAACAGTCTTATATCAGCCTTATGACAGACTGATGACAGATATGACAGACTTATGACAGTCATATCAGTCTTGACAGACTTATGACAGTCTTATGACACACTTATGACAGTCTTATGACAGACGTATGACAGTCTTATGACAGACTTATATGACAGACTTATGACAGTCTTATGACAGACTTATATGACAGACTTATGACAGACTTATGACAGTCTTATGACAGGCTGATGACAGGCTTTTGACAGTCTTATGACAGACTTATGACAGTCTTATGACAGACTTATATGACAGTCTTACGACAGACTTATGACAGTCTTATGATTGATGACAGGCTAATGACAGTCTTATGACAGACTTATGACAGTCTTATGACAGACTTATATGACAGGCTTATGACAGTCTTATGACACACTTATGACAGTCTTATGATTGATGACAGGCTAATGACAGTCTTATGACAGACTTATGACAGCCTTGTGACAGACTTATGACAGTCTTATGACAGACTTATGACAGTCTTGTGACAGACTGATGACAGGCTTATGACAGTCTTATGACAGACTTATGACAGTCTTATGACAGACTTATATGACAGTCTTACGACAGACTTATGACAGTCTTATGATTGATGACAGGCTTATGACAGTCTTATGACAGACTTATGACAGTCTTATGACAGACTTATATGACAGGCTTATGACAGTCTTATGACACACTTATGACAGTCTTATGATTGATGACAGGCTAATGACAGTCTTATGACAGACTTATGACAGCCTTGTGACAGACTTATGACAGTCTTATGACAGACTTATGACAGTCTTGTGACAGACTTATGACAATCTTATGACAGACTTATATGACAGGCTTATGACAGTCTTATGACGCACTTATGACAGTCTTATGATTGATGACAGGCTAATGACAGTCTTATGACAGACTGATGACAGCCTTGTGACAGACTTATGACAGTCTTATGACAGACTTATGACAGTCTTGTGACAGACTTATGACAATCTTATGACAGACTTATATGACAGGCTTATGACAGTCTTATGACGCACTTATGACAGTCTTATGATTGATGACAGGCTAATGACAGTCTTATGACAGACTGATGACAGCCTTGTGACAGACTTATGACAGTCTTATGACAGACTTATGACAGTCTTGTGACAGACTTATGACAGTCTTATGACAGTCTTATGACAGACTTATGACAGACAACACCAGATTCCAGTTTCCTTTAAACCCAGCACCACCTTGAGACAAAGACATGTCCACCCCAAAGACTAGATTCCCAAACACAAGAAGAGTGGTGTAGTTTATTCCATCAAGTGTAAAGCCTCATTTATACTTCATGCTAACTATGCTTACACGCACTTAAAATGGCGACGCGTTTTTAGCGTCGGTTTGAAGCGTCGTTTGTGCGCGTCATCCAGAATTAACGCGACGCTAGAGGCATGGCAGTACCTACAGAAACCACAGGGGGCAGTGTCATGAACATTTATCGTGACATGAGCAGCACATTAGGGACCAGTAAATAAGCAATGTTAATGCCCAGGGACTGTGGATAAAAATTAGCCTTGTTTTGGCTAACACATTTACACCATGGCTATGTGTGATGTTAATTAATGTAGATGGTGCCTGTAAAACTAAACAATGCATGCAGTACCTGTGCATGGATAACTGATGACACAGAAAAATGGCCGCAAGTTTTGAGGAGAAGTTGATTGGCCACAGGAAAGTCGATCTCGTGTATATAAACCAACCCCCCTATTTTTTTTTTTGTTTAGATTTTTAAAGAAACCGGTATATTGTTTTCCATCATTGTATTAGCAAATTACCTGTTTTTCTGGGTACTGTCATAGTATTCCTGTGTCTTCCTGAAAATAATCCTCGTACCGGTAAACATGATATTTATTTCAGCAGCTGATTACCGTAACTGACCAATCATAGCAACACTTATTGGCTGCCGCAAAATGTTTAGTCAGGAAATATCTCATTCTAAGATATGATTTAAATTATTTTCCAGATGAAGATGATTGGGTGAGTGCTCTTTATGTTTGTTCGTTGCTGTAAATGCTTGTGTAGCTTAACCCTCCATGGCTGCTAAATTGTTTCTGTAAATCTGTAAGTCACAGCGCCTCACATCGCCGCCTGGCGGACAGAGCGTTAACCCTCCAGATCAAAGTTAACTATGGACGCCAGTATGTACACAATTCTGCTCACGACACGCTACACGGGCGCACGCGTACACTGTAAATCCCAATTTGTCAACTCTACTCAAAAATTTTGTGGAAACGGCTTGCACACAAAAACCTGAGTACAGTAACAAGAAGTTTTGAGTACACTTAACACAAAGTAAATGTGTCACATGACCCTTATTTGACTGCAGATTTATGTTGATTCAACAAAAGCTTTTTAATCATATAATTAAATAATTTGAGTCTCTCAAACATTTAATCCTATGTCATACTAGAATAGAAAAGATTTGTTTATTTTTTCAAGGTTTATTGTTTTTTTAATTTAACTTTTATTTATGCAGGGGTAGCTCACTGAGCATTGAATGCTCTTTTGTGGGACGCCCTGCTCACACACCTATCAGTGTGTGAAGAGGGTAGAGGAAGACTTCTCAGTGAACAAAGTGGAAACTCTTTGCTGAGTGAAAAATCCCTCAGTTAAAGCTTATTAAAGCTTCAACAACAAGAGAGCGATATAATCAGAACCTGACAGCAGCATGCAGCAGGGAGGTCACTAACAGAAAAGACACTCTCTCTGATGGTTACACACCAAAAAGTAGAAAACATTCAAATGTAACTCAAACTGCTACAGCAACAAACAAAGCTATACCATTCACAAAAAGGATTATAACAGATATTTACAACAGAAATATTTACAACAGAACTAAAACTCAAAGCACGTAACAATGCTGCAAGGCATGCTGGGAGAATCAGAGCAGAGTCACGTGTGTCATTTAACTCAAAACAATTGATCATTAGTACTCTAAACCAGCCTAAACTCCTGGAATAGTTGACAGTACTTAAAGATTCTTGAAGATTTTAAGTTGAATTAACTTTTACAGGGTTTTTGAGTATTCCTTAATCATTTTTTCTGAGTGGTTTGTACTATTGGGATTTACAATGTGGGACAAATTGTCAGATAAACATAAAAAATGAGTAGATATTTTTACTACCATTTCTGAGTTAAAACAACCATTAAAACATATGTTCAATGAACAAATATGTATATTGTTTATTAAGCGCAAACTAATTTAGCTGTATTGGCTTTTAAGATTTAAGTTGTATGAACTCAAAAATAAAAAATTGTTGACTCAACATAAAAAAATTATGTCAAGCTCACAAGGGATGAGCATTTATGTTAAGTGAACATAAAGTTTTTAAGTTTATTTGGCAGTCTGGAACTTTTGTGTGGAGTCCACGCAAAAGTTTTATGTCATTGATGAACTAGGATTTACAGTGTAGGCGTAGTTAGCATGAAGTACAAATGAGGCTTGAGGAGTGTTCAGAGGTCTACATCAGGAAACCAAACAGCAGATCTGTAAGCGGACAGCCCAGCACAGGAGAAACAACACCACAGGACCAGACTCAGCAGTTTACCTCCACCTGAACCACAGAGGACATTCCTCTGAAGATGATGATGGGACATTTTGGACAGAGAGGATGGTTGGTTTGAGAGAGGAGTGAAGGAGGACATTTATGTTCATGTAGAGGGACCTTCCCTCAACAGAAATGGAGTCTCAGGTACAATCTACCACCTCCTATAATGCTGCTGTCTGCCCTTCCAGAGACATTTGGGGACAGGTCCTGCATCCAACTAAGGACCATTAAAAATTAGAAGTTAAACTTTATTGTTTGAAATTTGAAGGATGCATTTTACACATGCATTATTCAAAAAAACATTGAATAACATATTTATTTATTTGTAATTGCAGGTTAGTTGTGATGTGACACCATAGTTACTGTAGTTTACATCATTTCTGACTGACGAAGCTGTTTGGATGCATGATAAAACATTTCAGGATTAAAAATGTGAATCCAGTTGACCTGACTCAGTTTTCATATGTATCTACCCGCCTGGATGACTGAGAATCTTCATCAAAGTATGACAGACTGTGTTTCACTTATAACACTGTTAATTAATGCACATTTAACAGATATTTCCCAGATTTAAAATTTTCTAAACATGCCACAAATAAATGAACACACCAAATATAAACTATTTGAAATGAAATTACAAAACAGTGCAAATGAACAAAGAGTAAAGAATGTGCATTATATCTGTGCGTTATTTTGTTGTGCCTGTTTGTCATTTCACGTCATGGTCAGCCTCGTGGCTGGTGCTGATGTTCTCATTTCATTCAGATGGAAACGTTCTCCTCAGTGACAGGATTGTTGCCTAAATCTCTGACTTAACAGAATAAGGCAGTTTGTTGCACTTTTTGCATTAACATCTAAATTAATCTAAGTATGAGACCATGCTTGTACATTCAAAACCAGGGGCTGAGAAGATGAATGCTTTAAAGTAAATCATTCTTCTATTTAGCTGAGAACACCAATGATGAAGCTGAACCCTTCGTAGAAGGCCTTGCTCAACCCAGAGGAGCAGCTTTGAGCCTGATGCAAGTACAGATTCAGCTCCCTGCTCCTTCTGACACCTGACATCTTCATTTTAGTTCACATAATTGAAAACTCTTCCGGTCTATTCCAGTCATCACCCATTGATTCAGCAAAACAGTGGTAGATACTGTACACCCACACATCAGCCCACACAGTTAAACACCACTCCTCTTATCGGCTGCTGGCAAAGGAGAAGAGATCTATATTAAAATGAAATGAATGCAGAGAAAAAAAAAAGTCTGTTAGAGGTATGACCTGTGCCAGAAAACACACTGGGACTGAAGTGATCTGGATGACATGAATAATTTAGCTGACACTAAAGGAGGTAATATAAATGCACACATATATTCTAATCTTTGGCTCGTAAACGCTCTGTGTTTCGCTGCCTCCTTCTCTCTCATGTGGAAAACTGGCAGATGCCTCCAGTGCTGAATTAATCCAGAAATGTATCTTCTCCTCAATTCCACATTCAGAATTATTCGCATACAGATGCATGATAATGATTCTCAGATTAATCCGTGATAAGAACTGCTGTTTGCTGTCTCTCTGCATGCTGAAGGAAGCTTTTTCTCCTGGCGTTAGCCTGAACACCAGTCCTACTTCCCAAATAAACCTATGATAGACCAGACACCTGAGCTTTGTCTTCAGCCCATCATGCAAAAATCCCAGTGTCACTAAAAGGCATCACTAGGAACAGATGTCCTGTAGTTGTCCTCATCTTGACCATTATCTTCAAGCATTAAAACACTAAGTGATCAAGTAATTAAAAATCATAGCAAAAGTGCTGCAGCGTTTGTTAGACACCACAAAATGAATGTTTCAGATGGAACAAACTGATGATTTTAAGCGGTTTAATCTGAGTGTACAGAAATATCGTAGATCATACATCATCTGCCCATAAAATGAATATTGACTGAGCAATAGATGTATTATTTTACTAAGTTTACAGGAGAACAAATCAAATCTTAAAATGCTATACACTTTTGTTCCTGTAATTTCTTTTTAATTTATGACATTTTGTTCATCAATTTCATTCATTTTCATTTGAGTCTTATTGGGGGGAGAGTTATAAATATGATTAAAATGTGTTTCTCTCTTTTAAAGGCCTTTTCAGTGACATACTATTGAAAATAATGAAAGGGACAGAGAGAAAACTGAGACACCAAAGATAAGTCAGTTCAGACAGCATGGCCTGGTGATCAGCAGCAGGTTGCCGTTGTTTAGCAGCATTTCTGTGCACGAGGCACGAGGATTTCACCCTGTGGAACCCCTGAATCACAACACGTTTACTCAGAGTCCAGGGAACTCTATTGCTATTCAGCAATTAGTTTTCCATATTTTGCATGCAATGTTGACTTTGGGCCTGAGTGTAGCAGTACAGGACATTTCATGGGATTTAGCCTCCGGAGGAACGTTAAATGAGTTCAGCAACTTTTATGGCTATCCTAGTAGTAGATTTTTAGATACTTTGTCATGGAATAAAATATTAGTCAAAGGTAAATGCTGACCTGTAACCTCATGGAAAACAGGCGCCAAGTTATCTGGTCAACAAAATCATTAGGAAGTATCCTCTGAGGACCATGAATATCTACACTAAATTTCATGAAAATATGGCCTGTGTTTGTTGAGACAGTGATCAAACGACTGATGTCACTGTTCTTACACTACACACACACACAAAATGCATTCAGGTAAGACAGTGCTCGTGTAAAGGCTTGCTGTGCAGCGGGAAAGCCGCTTAGCGTTACGATGGCCTCGTCTCGGCACGGTGCTGATGAGGGATTTGGTAACTTGCCAAACTGCAGGAGTCACAATAGTCTTGTCTGTGTGAGTCTCACGGGCGAAAGCACGAACAGATGGCCTGTGGAAAACAGCTCATTTGGACACCAACAAAGAGCCACCAATGATTTAATGATCATTTCTCATTCTCCCATTATTTATATGGGCATATAATCAACTGACACACAATATTTCATTTGTGGAAAAGCTCTTGTGTCAACAGAAGGCCAAGTCAGAGCAATTTTCTACAATCAGGAGGAGAAGGCGGAGAGATGACTTTGTTTGTGCACGTCATTACGCTGCTCACTGTTACACCAGTGCACTCAACCATATTCATGACTTCCAGTTTGAATTATTATGCTGATTATAAGATGTTTTTATGACACACCTCTTTCAATTAAATGGGTGATAATGAATGCGTCCCCTGACAGGAGGTTTTGTTGTACCGCTCTGATTTACATGTCAGACTAATTTGGTTGAGAGGCTGATATAAAGAAGGTCAGTCCCCTCCGGTGAGCAGAGCTATGTAAAGCCTCCGTCTGAAGATGTTCCTATGTAAATACACAAAAAACAGGCAGATGACTCTAAACAGGAGCTAATGAGTTCTGTAGGTAAAACTGTCTGGCAGGTAGTGTGCAGCTGACGTGTTGTGTGCTGATCTGAGGTTCAGGTTAATTAATGAAGTGATAAAGGCTCAGGGAGAAAGACCCACGGCTTCCACCCAACCCCGAGCAGCAGGTCACAACACTGACAGATGCCCTATTACAATGTTAATGATACCAGGTCCCGGGTCAGATAATCATATTCAAAGCTTTTTCTGCTAGATAACAATCAGAAGCATACATGCCAATGATGGCTTCCCTGACAGGGAGCTGATGCTCTTCTAGAACACGTGGCACTGAGGCTGTCCCTCATCTTCTTTACAAAGAATGGTACAGCCTCCAAGGCCCAGCCAGGCCTCAAGGACTAATCAGTGTGATCAAAAACCTGATAAGACCTGCTTGGCTGGCTCTTACAACACGTGCCACCCATCACCACTGCTGTTCATCCTTTCATTGTGTGTATGTGTCTCTAAGGCTGGATTTACACGACCACGCACATGTGACCTGATTCTGATCGTTTGCTCACGTGACACGTATTAGACATGTTTCCTGAAGATGTAAATGGTAAAAAGCCACATGGAATCAGATATTCTCAGATCTGTTTTGGGCCACNTGAAGATGTAAATGGTAAAAAGCCACATGGAATCAGATATTCTCAGATCTGTTTTGGGCCACTTGCACATGTGGAAATAAATCAGATACTATCAGATATCCACCAATGCGACTGCTGTCTAAATACACAGATCAGAATTTCCTTCCCATTCTGACTCCTACGTAATGTTCTGCTTTATCTGCATATGCATCAATATGATGACGCTCTCCCTAAACAAAAATGGAGGACATACTATTAGGGATGAGCTGAGTACTTGGATGAAACTAGTATCTGTTACAGATAATGCACTTTTAACTAGTACTAGTAACATCAGAGTAAAAATGTGTCACTACTCGTACTTGTTGAAGGAAAAAAAAATCTGATTGGATAGCGTTAATGCTGGGTCCACATGGTTGCGTGATCGTCCGGGCAGACAGCTCCTCTCTACAGAGCAGCAGCAGGAACACAACACAGCCACTCTGTCCACACTAGCATAGTAGCATCTATTAGCTATAATTTAGCATAGTAGCATCTATTAGCTATAGTTGCTATTCTCAGATTCAGCTCAACATTATTCTCAGTCCACAGCTAAACAAACACACATTCATTTACTGTGGACATTCACACTGATACTAATGCACATTTCTACTAGCTTCTACTAGCTTGTAGCTTCTAGGCTAACTAACCAGTTAGCTAGTGATTCTTATACATCCACTCCACTAATGCAATTTTGTGCACATTTGGATGTCATCACTCACCAATCACACCACTCACCAAACAATCACAAGAGAAACAGTACATCGTGGTCAGACAACTGTAACCTGGTGCTCTACTGTCTTTACCGTCAGTTCATTTAAAAAAAAAAAAGAATAAACAAAGCCAGAGTAACGTCTAAGCCCCGCCCATCTGAGTATGAATACGGATAAGGTATATTACTCATCTCACTTATCCCTACATACTATATATATCAGACATGCTGATGTGTGTTTATGTCAAATAGACATGTTAGCGTGTGATAACAGGCTCCTGTTACAGCAGCAAAACTCCAACTCCACCCGCCTCTCCTCTGTGATTAACCGATGAACATACGTGTCCTGATGGAGAAATAAACGCTCACACAACATATCAGATGTTTCTCTCTGCATGTGAAAGTTTTAACCCACTGATCAGATTTTAAATACTTCTCTCATCTTAGTCCATTGAAGCGTTTTCTTTACATGCGTCTCAGAAATGTGAGTATGTGTAGCTGCTGCTACAGGTGAAAGGTCAAAGCATGTAATACAGATATCAGATATGAGCCGTTGAAAAAAGAAAATGTAAATACGCTGAACAAAAAGTCAGATGTAGCAATGATTCTTGAGAAGTGGGACAAAACAGGGTTTCAATTTGAAAAAAAATGAACTTGATTGTATCTGAAATCTACTTATAAATTCTTCTAAAACAAGTTTTTGACTATCAAACCATGTTGTTGGACAACTTCCCAGTTCTATCATTTTCTTACAAATTGTGTGTTTTTTAGAGCAGTGCTAGATTTTTGTCAACACCGTCAGACACAAAAAATATTGCATTATTTTTATTTATTTTGCTCAGAACAAACTATTTACCCAGTAACATCTCTACAATTTCTATTTCACACATATTTATGCTGAAATTAATCAAAATTGCTTTTTTTTTTAAATTAAATTAATTAATTAAAATTTTAAGCTACCTTAAATAACCTCCTTTTAACTTTTTGTAAATTTTCCACCTTTATATTTAATCTCAATAAAAGAAAATAACACTNAACCTCCTTTTAACTTTTTGTAAATTTTCCACCTTTATATTTAATCTCAATAAAAGAAAATAACACTTTAAAAATTAAAAATCCCCGACAGTTTAAAAAGGTAACATTTTATTAGAAAAAAAACCCCACTTTTGACAGAAAAGAGTATAAGCGGTTAATTTTCTTTTTCAAATAAAGGCCATCTGACAATCCTTTAACAGTGGAGACACATCTGACATTAACTTACTAAACTTGTAAGAAACAGGAAACTTAACAACTTTATATATTCAAAACTCATTAAGGTTTGTGCCAAATCATGAACTCTTATAATTGAAAATAATAATAATAATAATGATAATAACAATAATAATAATAATAATAATAATAATAATAATAATAATAATAATAATGACAATGTCATTCTGTGTGTCAGCACCGTCAGACAAAAGTTCTGATGGAACTGATAAATTTCCACATTGCTACAGATAACTCATGTATTATAAACATGGCCATTTAAAAAAAAAATTTTTCTAACTAGCTCTATAATCTCCATAAAATCCATAATTTTGACACTTAATTTCAAACTAATCTTACCATTAAAGGCTGATGGTGTTGACAGGTTATGGTTGTGACCACAGTTGTATGAATATCATATGTATCAAATATTAAAAAGTTGAAGACTTATCTCAGTTAGACTACACTAGTTCCAAGGGAAACAGGAAGTGTTAAAGGATCCTCAGAGTTTGAGCTAACCACAAAATTCCCTGATTTTATGACATTTTTGTAAATATCTGACGGTCTTGACAAAAACTATGGGACACAATTTCAAAAGACTAAAAATCTGAGCAAAATTATTTAGAAGCATTCAAATTTTAATTTTATAATTTAATGTAGACTACTCTTTTTCCTAGTACAAAACTATATAGTTTTAAATAACTTTTAACTCTTTTTTATGCTATGTGAATTTATGAATCTTGTTTCAGGACAAGGGATTTTTTAGGTCCAGTGTAGATATTCAATCAAATCAAATAAAAACAAATTATGATATAATTAAAACTACAACTTTATTGTGCTGAGCTGCCCCTGTTTCAATTACAGTATAGATTAATATTATGATTACATTTTTTAAAGTTTTTTTTTTTTTTTTTTTAACAAAAAAACATTGAATTTATCTGCTGGACCTCGATACCCAAGCCAAATTTCTCCATGGAGACAAATAAAGTTGACCTTTGACATGTTTTGTCCCACTTCTCAAGAATCACTGATAGGCAACAGGTCGGAATTGAGCATCAAGACTTGTCATGTAAATCTAGCCTAAGTAGCAGCAGAGCCGTTTCCTCCATTAGACAGTATGTGTGCCTGCACAGGGCACCCACGCAGCCTTTTTTTTTTTTTTTTTTNTTTTTTTTTTTTTTTTTTTGAGTGGGTAAGCGAGCACCGTGACAGGAAAGAAGGCATGTCTGTGCTCCCCGTGAATAGGTTGTTTTCAGATGACGTAACATCCATTGCGCTTTTTCCACGCGAAATGCGACTGGTGGGCGGTACCATGCCCCGCATTCTGAGATTCACTACATTACATGCTGGAAAATATCTCACATGTAAGTTTCCGAATCCACAATGAGTCTGCAGACCCACAGTTCCTCATTGGCTGTTTCCTCCAGCCGCAGTTGATTTGTCTTTGTTAGAGGCCAAAAATAAGGAT
>VXCM01009525.1:0-12743 GCA_014773175.1 Lucifuga dentata | reverse complement strand
TTTATTGTTGGCACACCTTCTCTCAGCAGAAACGACTCACTTGTTCCACTGATAAGAGGACACAGTTGAAAGAATAACGTGATGGCGTTGAGTCTGTTTGCTTGTGTAACGCTGATAGCCTTCATGGTCACAGGTAAGGACTTTTACAAATCCTAGTTAGAGTACAAGGATGACTTTGTCCCTGTACGTACATGTATTCTCTCTATATACTTATGTAGTCTTGTTGCATTTATTATGCTTGTTATGACTTTCAGACTCTTCATGTCTTATAAAGCACTTTGGCTGCGTTTTCATGTGAAAGGCTATGCAAATAAAGGTTACTATTATTATTATTAGTCCCAGACAATCCTAATGTTAGCAATTTGATTTGTTTATAAAGACATAATGCAGAAAAAAACACTTTTAATTATAAAAGTGCTTGTCTGCTACTAAGGAAATTTATTTGCTTTTATTAACATTATTTTAAAGTTCATATTATTGGGTTTTTTAAAATTATTTTTATAATATAATATATGTATTTTGTAATACTCCATATACCAAATTAAAACAGCAGAATTTAACTTTAGATAAATGAAAGGAAACTCATTTTTTAAAGACTGAACAAGTGTAACATTCATTCAGCAACACTGACTGATTTAACTGTTCACAAAGGTGAAGGAGGTAAAAAACAACAAAGGATGTGTAAGTTCTGTGTTGAGTCATCACCTGCATTTCAGAAGTTCTTCTCACTTCACAAAACGTGACATTCCAGAAGAGCAAGTTTTCTGTAATCAGTGTTTGCTGTTACTTGCGACACAAAACAATCGTCAGCTCACGTAACAAAGCTTAAATAAAACTTTTTCATGCCTAGAGGATTTGTGTGTTGTTATACTGTAGTTCTCTGGCCAAATTCCAGCCCAACCCAAGAACACGCCAGGATGACCAGCTACACGCAAATATGAGGAATAATCAGTTGTTCTGTTTTATTGAACATTATTAAAAGGTATTATGCTTGACATGTTTATTATCCTGTATTTTTTTAAGGCTCATCTGATGACACAATGAGACATTTAAAAACTGTTTTGTATTGCTAAGTGATGAAATATAATAGAATTAAATGAAATAAGACACAAGGGTTGATTGAAAAGTTCTAAGCCTGGCGCAACAGGAAGTGAGCAAGGGCTGTTATATTGTTAAGGAGTTTCTGCACATGAGCCAGATTCATTTGCGCTCAGTCATTATAAATTACAATTTGCAGAGGTGGTGAAAACTTGTACAAGATGGAATAATGTGGTGAAGGTGATGCACAATGATTATGCACTTACTGCTATAATTGAATGGCTTTGAATTTGTTTAGCATCCACATACTCACCAAATTTGTCTCAGATTTTCAGCTGTTTCCAAATGAAAAAGGCTTTAGTTGGAATTTGCTTTGTCTCAGATCACAATGTAATATCAGCTATGAAGGCTTTTTTTTTTTTTTTTTTTTTTGTATAGCCAAGATAACGACTTTGGTGAAACTGGGAGTGTCATTTTTGGCAGCAGTGTATCCAGTTATAAAATCAATAGGTCAGTATGTTAGAACTTTCTTGTTATATTATTAGTCTCAGAACTTATCAGTCGGCCCTTGCACAGTAAAACAGGGTAGCAACAAACCTAAAAGTTAAAATTTTAACAAGTATAAAGAACACGTTCCACATTTTTTGGTTTAAATGCCTATTTTTTGTGACATATCTTACCAGAATAAAGCAAGACTGACCCATGATTTCACAAACTTCACCTTGAGTTTTGTGTATCTATGACACACTCCTTTAAACTTTCTGACTTTTTTTTTTTAAATGTCTTTTTATCTTTTTCTGATCTAAGCAGCTGCAGCTAATATCAGCTTTTCATACAACTGAGGAACAACCAGATGCTTTTGTGTTGTTTGAACCACTCAAGTAACATCAAATTATTCTTTAATATTTATCTCCACAGGTACCAAGGCACAGCTGGATGGTGAGTTCTTCATTCATTCATTCATTCATTCATTCATTCATTTTGCTTATTGTGCTGCTTGAGAGTGACGGATGGATGGTGGGTGGATTACAGGACCATACCACCCATTTTGCAAGTTTGAACCTAATATATTCAATTTTCATACATGTAACATTACTGACAATCATTTCCCAAAGCATACTACTGGAACGGTGAATTAAAAATGTTTTTCCTACCTTCCAGACCTCCATTGGTTTCAGTTCATTCTGCTATTAAACTCAACTTGTTGATATTTGAAACGTTCTTGGGATAGGTAATCCATCATCACCAACATGACGTGTATTCAGGTAGCTTTTAGAAGTTATGTAATTTTATTTTCATTTATTTTTTTCATTTATTTATTTAGTTTTACAGGGACCATCTACATTTGTTAACATCACCCATAACCATGGTGTAAATATATCAGGTTTAGCCAAAAAAAAGGCTAATTTTCATCCGCAGTCTCTGGGTTTTTATTGTTTAAGTTCAATAAAAAGTGTGGAGTGAATGTATGCCTCCACCGGGGAATATAGTCCCAAAAGAAGACCTGCGTTTATGGAAAAATTTAAAGGACCGTGACTTCATAAGGCTGTGTAACTATTAGCAGGAGAAACATGGATTTTTAAGGTGGGTGTATCACTTGAATATTTGATTTTGAAAGATTAAGAGATTTTGCAAAATATCAGGAAAGCTGAAATATGGTTTTATCCTTTGGGAAATGATTGTCAGTAATGTAACATGTATGAAAATTGAATATATTAGGCTCAAACATGCTAAAAGAGTGGTATGGTCCTTTAATGAGTGAGTGGGCAAGTTAGTGAGTTAGTGAGTGAGTATTCATCATGACACCTCTAATGAAAACAAATCACATTCTGATTACAACACGTATTTTCAGCTACAAAAAATTATATAAAAATCTAAATAAATCTAAATAATATTTTATATATTACATAACCAGAAGCTTTCATATCCACAAGAAAATTTATAGATTACATCACATAACATACAGCATATATGAAGGAATAAAAGATCAACTGAACTGGTGAAACCATTAAAGGGAGGATGTGGTTTCTTTGGATTACTGAGGAGTAATCCTTAATTACTGCAGTAAAATGAAGGACAATCATGAAAGTGCTGAGTCAAACTGTGACTCTGAGGGAGAGTTTAGTCTTAGATGAATATTTGAGATTAAACAAATGATAAGCTGCATGGTGGTGCCATGGTATGTGTGGACAGGCTGGTTTTTATGCTTGTAAAAAAGGCATTCTGTCATCCGTGCTATAAAAAGAGCACGGATGATCACGTAATGCACGAACTTGTGACCTCATTTAAGTTTTACATGTGAAATCTTAACCTACAGATTAAATAGTAATGGCATACTTCACGTGTTTTAAGTATTAATTACCTCTGAAATGGAGTGGAGAGAGTATAAACCAGAGGGAAACCGTGATAACTGGTGGAAAATGCCTCGGCTGTGCGTGTGTTCTGTTGGTGGGTCACTCCTGATATGGGTGTTTATTAATATCAGTAAACGAGATGTTGTCCTTGATAGCCAAAGAACAAACAAATCTCCTTCCCTTTATTTGAAAAATTCCAGGAAATGATGCATAAACCAATACCAAAGGTCAACTAAGATGAATACAACAATTAGATAAGCGTGAATAAAGTCATTACTGAGTGACAGGGAAATATTATCAAGGACTAAATATTTTTTCTTTACATATTTTTGAGTATTATCATCACTTAAGACATTAAATGAGGCAGTTTTAGAGTCACAAGTTGCCAACGTGTTCTAATTTGTCAAGTAAAACCAAACATGTTGGTCTTTGCTGTTTCCTGTAATATAGTCTGATAGTATGGAACACTATTAAAGGACCATACCGGCTATTTTGCATGTTTGAGGCTAATATATTAAATTTTCATACACAAAACGTTACTGACGATCATTTCCCAAAGGATAAAACTGTATTTCAGCTTTCCTGATATTTTGCAAAATCTCTTAATCTTTCAAAACCAAATATTCAAGAGATACACCCACCTTAAAAATCCATGTTTCTCCCGCTAATAATGCAGCCTTATGAAGTTACGGTCCTTTAAATTTTTCCATAAACACAGGTTGCAGGTGGAGGCATACATTTACTCCACCCTTTTTATTGCACTTAAACACTAAAATTATGTAACTTCTAAAAAACAACCTGAATACACGTCTTGTTGGTGATGATGGATTACCTATCCCAAGAACATTTCAAGTATCAACAAGTTGATTTTAAGAGTAGAATGAACTGAAACCATTGGAGGTCTGGAAGGTAGGAAAAACATTTTTAATTCACTGTTCCAGTAGTATGCTTTGGGAAATGATTGTCAGTAACGTTACGTGTATGAAAATTGAATATATTAGGCTCAAACATACAAAATGGGTGGTATGGTCCTTTAAGGCAAAAATAAGCCTTAAAATTGGCCAACAAATACACATCAAAAATATATCCTGCACACTACTCTCTATTGCAGGTTTTCTGAGAAGAAATAAGATCGAGTAAACAAAGTGCTGAATGTTTGGCCATGTTTTTATGTGTCCTCCCCTGCAGTTTGTGGCACTGCACCTCTTAACTCAAAGATCGTAGGTGGTGAAGATGCTCCTGAGGGGGCGTGGCCATGGCAGGTCAGTCTGCACAGGAACGGCAGACATTTCTGCGGAGGCTCCCTGATAAACGACCAGTACATCCTGACCGCCGCTCACTGTATCCCCAGGTGAGGTTTGATTACGTGACCAAGCCAGACAGGTGATCAACCAGATCTACGATTGATTGATTGAATCTTTATTTACAGTGGGATCCAAAAGTCTGAGACCACTTTGAAAATCCGTGATGTTTTCTTCTGACATTTGTACCAAATACTAAGATATTCTGACATTTGTACCAAATACTAAGATATTCTGACATTTGTACCAAATACTAAGATATTCTGACATTTGTACCAAATGCTAAGATAGTCTGAAATTCATGGACATTTTTCAAAGATTCAACTTTTCACTCTTATTGTTAAGATGATATTATCATTTGTTATGAAAAATCTGTTTTTTCATTCAAAAAGAATAGAAAATAGAAGCATTTTCACAGTGGTCTCAGACTTTTGGACCCAAATTCTGGGTAGTCAGGATAGCCACGGATGCACCAAACTAAAAATGGAGATTAAAGGACCATACCACCCATTTTTCATGTTTGAGCCTAATATATTTAATTTTCATACATGTTATGTTACTGACAATCGTTTCCCAAAGGATAAAACTGTATTTCAGCTTTCCTGATATTTTGCAAAACCTCTTAATCTTTCAAAATCAAATATTCAAGTGATACACCCACCTTAAAAATCCATGTTTCTCCTGCTAATAGTTACGCAGCCTTATGAAGTCACGGTCCTTTAAATTTTTCCATAAACGCAGGTCTTCTTTTGGGACTATATTCCCCGGTGGAGGCATACATTCACTCCACGCTTTTTATTGAGCTTAAACACTAAAATTACATAACTTCTAAAAAAACCTGAATACACGTCTTGTTGGTGATGATGGATTACCTATCCCAAGAACGTTTACAGTATCAACAAGTTGATTTTAATAGCAGAATGAACTGAAACCAATGGAGGTCTGGAAGGTAGGAAAAACATTTTTAATTCACTGTTCCAGTAGTATGCTTTAGGAAATGATTGTCAGTAACGTTACATGTATGAAAATTGAATATATTAGGTTCAAACATGAAAAATGAGTGGTATATGGGTGGTATCTGTGGCCTGCGAGGTGGCGGTAATCTTTAACGTGCTCCACTTATGTGTGGATGTTGCAAACATGACTGCAGCCTGTCCTGATCCTTTACTTTGATCACTCATGTTGTCTTTTCTTACTCTCAGCTCCGGCACATCAGGATTGATCGTTTACCTCGGACGTCACACCCAACAAAGCCAGAATAATAACCAGGTTACCCGATTAGTGTCCCAGATCATCGCACATCCTCAGTACAGCTCCTCTACCAACAACAACGACATCGCCTTGTTTAGGCTGAACTTACCAGTTAGCTTCACCGACTACATCAGGCCCGTGTGTCTGGCGGCTGCAAACAGTCAATTTGCGACAGGGACGATTTGCTGGGTGACCGGCTGGGGAGATATTTCATCATCAGGTGAGACTTTCATCCAGATCCAAAATGAGGCAGTTTAAGGTAAACCTCCTCAACTCTCAGTTTAAAGTAATCAGAGGTTGTTTTTTTTTGTTTTTTTGTTTTTTGATAGAGCAAAAACTGAGTTCCCAAGAGAAAACATTTTTGATGGTCCTAAAAAAAAAAAAAAAAAAGATTTGAACCCAACTTCACTTTCACACTTTAAAGGACCATACCACCCATTTTGCATATTTGAGCCCAATATAGTCCATTTTCATACATGTTACGTTACTGACAATCATTTTCCAAAGGATAAAACTGTATTTCAGCTTTCCTGATATTTTGCAAAATCTCTTAATCTTTCAAAATCAAATATTTAAGTGATACACCCACCTTATAAATCCATGTTTCTCCTGCTAATAGTTATGCAGCCTTATGAAGTTAAGGTCATTTAAATTTTTCGATAAACGCAGGTCTTCTTTTGGGACTATATTCCCCGGTGGAGAAATACATTCACTCCACGCTTTTTATTGTGNCGCAGGTCTTCTTTTGGGACTATATTCCCCGGTGGAGAAATACATTCACTCCACGCTTTTTATTGTGCTTAAACACTAAAATTATGTAACTTCTAAAAAAAATCCTGAATACACGTCTTGTTGGTGATGATGGATTACCTATCCCAAGAACGTTTACAGTATCAACAAGTTGATTTTAATAGCAGAATGAACTGAAACCAATGGAGGTCTGGAAGGTAGGAAAAACATTTTTAATTCACCGTTCCAGTAGTATGCTTTGGGAAATGATTAACGGTAACGTTACATGTATGTAAACTGAATATATTAGGCTCAAACATGCAAAACGGCTGTATGGTCCTTTAACACACCTGGCCAATCATTGCGTGAGGCGGGCATGCCTGGTGGAGTGGCAGAATTGGAAAGACACAACTTGTGTCAGATAAAGCCTGGTTTAAACCACAACAAAACCAAGATTAAAGGATCATACTGTAATTTTGAATGTTAGAGTCCCATAAACACTACCGCATGCTACTGCCAAGCCGTACCTATAAATAAGGTTTAGTTTTCATGTGGCTGTGCCAAATTGACTAATTTTTCAAAATCAAATGTTTAGGTGATACACACCTTAAAATTCAATGTTTCACATGATTGTAAAAGGCACAGTCATTTTAATTTCTCAGTAAAAACAGTTTTCTTCTGAACTATATATATAGATATATATATATCTATATATAGCTCCGTGTTGGTTTGGTTAAATTAAGTAACTTCAACAAAACACAATAACATGCTGTTTGCTGTGATGGATTATCTATTTCAAGCAAGCAGGTCTCTACAAGTTGATTTTATAGCGTATTGGAATATTTCTGCTTCTCCGTTTTTTACTTTTTAACTCTAACTCTACACTTCCATCCATCCATCCATCCATTTTCTTTACCCATTTATCCTGTTAAGGGTCACGGGGGGGCTGGAGCCTATCCCAGCAGTCATAGGGCGAGAGGGGGGGTACACCCTGGATAGATCGCCAGTCTATCGCAGGGCAACTCTACACTTGCTGTTTTATTTATTATATATGTAGTGTTTTATCTACTATAATTTAAAATATATTTGTGATTTTATATGCTTGTATTTTATCTTTTGTATGTCTTCTGGGTGTGGTTTCATATAAGCCATTTCAGGTTTCTTCCACACCCTCACACGTTCTTTCATTTTATGATTGTGTGTGAAACTAATAAACTAAACTAAAATCATGGATAAAGTCCTTTAAGTTTATATCTGGTTTATTTATTTCAAACAAAATAAATATTTCTTGGTGCAACCCAGCCTAAGAGATGCCGTCTTTCCTTGTTTCAGTTTCCCTGCCGTTTCCACAGACGCTGCAGGAGGTGAATCTTCCCATCGTGTCGAATGCTCAGTGCAACCAATCATATCCAGAACTCACAAGTAACATGATCTGTGCCGGCCTGCAAGAGGGAGGAAAAGACTCCTGTCAGGTGAGCCTGTAAAACAGGGACCCCCAACTGGTGGCCCGCGGGCCAAATGCAGCCCGCAGGTCTTATCTATCAGACCCTCNAAAAAAAAAAAAAAAAAAAAAAAAGCACTTTAGTTGCACTTACCTCAGGATTGCGTGGTCTTAAAATGTCATGCTTGGGCTCATTTTGTTCAGGAGAAGCTAAGCTTTCCATAGATATTCATATGTCTCCATTTTATTGAGAAATGGNCATTTTGTTCAGGAGAAGCTAAGCTTTCCATAGATATTCATATGTCTCCATTTTATTGAGAAATGGCGATTGTGAAACATCGTGAACGTTGTACAGCACACGATCTCCGGTCTGTCAGTGGAATATTACGCACATGTTATGCACTGGGATTGCATGCCTGTTGCCATGGCTACAAAAAAGCTGACAGGACCACTGACCCATCAATCAAATCCTCTGCTAGTCTACTATCAAATCACAGAGAGGGATTTTAAAATTTAGACTGGGGAGAATCTAAGCTTTCCGAAGATATTCATATATCTCCATTTTATTAAGAAATGGTGATTATAAAACACCGCAAATGCTATGCTAATGCTATGCTAATGCTAATGCTAATGTTAATGCTGGAAGTGTTGGGCCCGGTGCCAGGCTGCTCCAGGTGTGAAGGGTTACATTTAAAAATAAATAAAAATTAGAAAATTGTTTCCATTATTACCAAATGAGAGGAGGTTGGGTCCCGGGGGGNTTTAGTGGCACTTGACATAATTAAACATTAAACTCTTCCCCTGGTACTTCAGTTCAATGTATTTAAACCCCCCACCCCCCAAAAAAAGTCTAGAGAAGCAAATTTTTTGAAAAATTTACTCCCCCAAAAAAAATCTAAAATTAAAATCTGCAAAATTATTGTCATTAAATTGATTTTTGAGTTCTTCACACTCTCTCTGTAGAAAAACAAATGAGATCTCAAAGATGGTATTTTCTCTGTTTTCGAGGCTTCGCTTGTTGTTTACAGACTTATAATCAACTGTTATTAATATTTTGTGTGTTTGTCAGTCACCTATGAAGCACTTTGAGTTGCATGTACTTGTATGAAAGGTGCTATATAAATAAAGTTTGATTGATTAAAGGATCATTTTACATGTTTGAACCTAATATATTCAATTTTCACACTCGTAATGTTGCTGACAATCATTTCCCAAAAAATAAAACCGTATTTCAGATTTCCTGATATTTTGCAAAATCTCTTAATTGTTAAAAATCAAATATTCAAGTGATACACCCACCTTAAAAATCCATGTTTCTCCTGCTAATAGTTACACAGCCTTATGAAGTCACGGTCCTTTAAATTTTTCCATAAACGCAGGTCTTCTTTTGGGACTATATTCCCCGGTGGAGGCATACATTCACTCCACGCTTTTTATTGAGCTTAAACACTAAAATTACATAACTTCTAAAAAAACCTGAATACACGTCTTGTTGGTGATGATGGATTACCTATCCCAAGAACGTTTACAGTATCAACAAGTTGATTTTAATAGCAGAATGAACTGAAACCAATGGAGGTCTGGAAGGTAGGAAAAACATTTTTAATTCACCGTTCCAGTAGTATGCTTTGGGAAATGATTGTCAGTAACCTTACATGTATGAAAATTGAATATATTAGGCTCAAACATGCAAAATGGATGGCATGGTCCTTTTAGAATGTTTTGAGTTTTATCTGTAAAAGGAAGATACAATACTTATATGTTGCATTTCAGAGTTTTCACGTGTTTGCTGGTGATATAACTGACGTCCATGTTCCTTCTGTGCAGGGGGATTCAGGCGGCCCCATGGTGGTCAAACATGGTTCTGTGTGGATTGAGGCTGGAATTGTGAGTTTTGGTGACGGTTGTGCTCGGCCAGATGTCCCAGGAGTCTATACCAGAGTGTCTGAGTATGAGGGCTGGATCAAAAGCCATACTGATTCCAACGTGCCAGGCTTCGTAGAGTTTTACTCAAGTGGGACCTCTCATGTTCTGATCCGTTCAGTTCCTCTCCTGGTTTCCATTTTACCTGTTCTCTTATCTCTGTGTATCCTCTCATAATAAGTTCAATAATGATGGAATTTGAGAGAACATAAGGTCAGGATTATCTATCTAACAGTTTGCAAATGTTGTGGGAAACTATCGCAGGGAAAAAAGTTTCAATATGAAATTTGGCGCCATATTTAGTCTTTTCTGTGTTATTTTTAATCAAAACAAGCAAAATAATTCTTCACATTGGGGTGAAATGATTCCACCTGTTCCAGATTAAATTTTGCATGTTTCTTACATTTTCTAGAAATGCTGTTTTCAATTATTTTAATCCAAAAAGCCTAAATATTTTATTTCTGCAGAATTAATTTTGGCTCTATAAAAAATTGCACTGATTCTGGATTTTGAAGTTTCTAAACTTAAAACTCTGATGCATCAGGAGTGATGCATTTTTTCAGTGTAAAGCCTGAACAAAGCCACTTACCTAGAAGAACAAAAGGTCTTATTAAAAACTTGCTGACTTGACTTCATTAAGCACCTGCAACTGTGATTTATCCATTTCACTGATTAAAAGAATCTACATTATATATTCACAATATTATGTACAGTACACATGTGTAAAACCTCTCAAAAATTTAATTCAAATCATCTTTTTAAATATTTTTTCTGGTGTTGACGCACGAGCTTTGTTTTCTTTGTCATTAACCTTGCCAAATATGTTTATGTTTATATATACAGTATATATATGATGTGAAAGCTGATTGTAATATGTTTAATAAAATTATTTTTCCTAATTACAATATCTGGAGTTCTGATAGTGTAATGTAAAATTCTGTACTTTGAATGAAGTCTGAAAATATCAGGAGAAAAGTGAAAAAGAAAAGGAGATAGAAATAAATAGAACTTGAGAACTTGTTTGATTATATTGTAAAAAAAAAAAAAAAAAAAAAAAAAAAAAAAAAAAAAAAAAGTCTACAACCATGAAAAATGGCTTTGGATATTTGACAGGTAAAACTACTGTAATTACCCGTACCTTGCCATGGACTAAAGCTGGCTGAAGGGACATTTTGGCCTGATGGTGACACTAGAGGAAAGGTTGGTGCTCATCATCTGGGGACTGTGAGCATCCAAATCAAATGTAATAGCAAAAGTCAGAAGTTATAGAAATATATTAATTTGTTTCACAAACTTATTTTATGTCTGCATCTTAAAGGTATAATCTGTAATCTAATTTTCAACAAACATATTGCCCCACAACCAAAAACCAATATTTACATGGTGAGAAAATTAAGCTTACTTAAAAACCAGTTAGCTTACTTTTAGCTTGTAAAAATCTTGACATTTCTGGAAAGTTTAAACAACAAACAAGGTCTCAACAACATTTTTCCAGAATAAATTTAAATAAAATTATTAAAATTCACATTAAAAATTCCAATTCACAACTAGAACAACATTTTTCAGCCTGGTCATATGGCAATTATTTTGGCAACATTATTTCTACACGTAATATAAACGATTAATGGCTGTGAGTTCAGGGAGTAATTTCCTATATAACCTGAACGCAGCACGTTCAGTAGGCGGGTCGGATTAATGTGGTCGTTTCTGATTGGATACTGGATCTTTACAGGAAGCAGACGGCAGTTATTAACGTATACAGCTGTGATGGAAACCAATGATAATTTCTCCTAAATTAAGTTACATTTACGTTATTTTAATACAGTCTTGAATGGAAAGTAAGGCCGTTTTATTACATAATACATACCTAAGGTTTATTTTGATATGTGCCGCCGTGCTGAAGGCAGAGGAGCTATCAGGTGATGGAGGCGGCTGGTGAGTATCGAACCTTGAATGAACTGTAACCAATTATTGCCAGTACATCCGGTGTTTTATATTAACCGGTGACCATGTTAACTGGTGACTTCAGCTTGAATGTGTAGGTGGTTGCTTGGAGTGGCGGCAGATTTTTTTATTTTTAAACAAGCAGGAGCTTTATCGAATAAATATAAAAAGTAACATTACATGAACATTAGTAAAATAAATAAAAAGAAACAAAAAGGGTTATGACATAATCTAACGATTTTTTAAAGTGATAAAAGTTCCAAAAAATTCTCAAAAAGTGGAGGCTCTTGAACCGTCTACATTTATGTAGGCCTATATGGAATTTTGTGTCTACAGTCTGCAAATAAATGTTGAGGTCGTTCGTGGTCAAAGAAATATTTTATCATTACCCAACGCGCATCAGAACTAAAGTTTTCTGTTTGGTCCGATGATTGCACCAAATCTCAGACATTAATCAGTAATAAAACTAATCTCTGCTGAGGTCTGCTCCAACTGTAACCACTTTCAAAACCAGGCTCAAAACTTTTCTTTTTAGCACTGCTTTTAATNTGCTCCAACTGTAACCACTTTCAAAACCAGGCTCAAAACTTTTCTTTTTAGCACTGCTTTTAATTAAACTTTGCACTGCAATTCAATCTGGGGTCAATTTAATTAATTTCGCATCTAACCACACTATAGATAATTTTATTTGCTTTTACCTTATTTCTTTTTACCTTATCCTATTTTACTCTTGGCTTTTAAATGTTTTTTTTTTTTTTTTTT
>VXCM01009522.1:0-15457 GCA_014773175.1 Lucifuga dentata | reverse complement strand
AGATGATTCGCTGTGGTGACCCCTGAAGGGAAAGCCGAAAGGAAAAGAAGAAGAAGAAGAAGTTTATGTTTAAAACATCACAAAGCTCCTACTTCCTGTGCGCCGCTCGACGCTGCACGCCGCACTGCGATTAGCCCAGTTTTCCTCAGCACGCTGTCAGGACCACAGGGAGGTGACAGGGAGTCAAAGTCCCGTGTTGATCTCTACATGGAGCACAAAAATGAGCACGGATTCCCCCAAAGNCCCCCCCCCCCCACATTGCAAACCTGATTCCTCTGCAATAAGAAAAGGCCTTTATGAGGAAACTGCAGCCTTTAGATGTGGAAAACAAAACGTTTGGTTTTTGCTCTGTGTATTTATCTCCTTCCTCTCTAATATCTCTCTCTCTCTAAGACGCTTTGAGGGCGAGCGAGCGGCGTCTCGTGCAGGTTTCTGATTTTCCTGAAGTCTCTTTGATATGGAAATGAAATGACTCTCCTCAGTGTCAGAATCGCTCAGACACAATCCGCTGTTAGCCGTTCTGCTTTTTAAAAGCTCCTTTTCTTCAGAAAAAGTTGTCAGGAGTGAAGGAGTGAAGACGACGCGCTCGCTCAGATGATTACAGCGCCACGTTTTGCTGAGCGTTATTGAATTTGAGATGTCCGCCCACACAAAAGGGAACTTTTTCAGATAAAAGCATCCGGGAGCAAAATTAATAAACGCTGGATGCGAGTTCCTGTGCTGCTGCTGTTTCTCTGGTGGATTCAGCTCGTGCCTGAAAGCTTCCCGCGTCGTCCTAATGAACACGTCTGATTTCGTCGTTAAATCTCTGCAGCCGATAAGAGAAAACTCACTTTTCATCAGAAAATATCATCTGATGCAACAAACTGCAGCGTGTTAGAACATGCTTCGCTCTGAACTTTGAGGAAGACGGTCGCTGGTAAATTTCAGCTGCAGTGTGTTTGACCTCTGGGCCTTATTGAAGTCATGGAGTCTGAAATAACGCCGCCGTCAGGGACCCGCCTCCATTTCCTGCTCAGTCTTAACTTTAACCTTCCTCGCTTTATTACTGAACACTGAACGTCTGAAACCACGTCCACGCATGTAAAGACGTCTGAATCTGTAGCCGTGACGTGTTTTATTACAACACAGACTGACAAAATGAATGATACACACACACACACACACACACACACACCATCCATCCACCTGACATGATGAGAACGTTTGGTTCAGACGAGCTTTTAAAGTGTTTTGAACAAGATGAACGTAGTTTGACTAAAACTTTTCTAAATGAATTAAAGAAAATAAAAGACAGCAGCAATGGATGAGAGTCAAACTCATCAGTGTGTGTATCATTCATTTTGTGAGTCTGTGTTGTAATAAAATACAATGAGACTTTCTGGAAACTTTAATAGAAAATTAAAATAGAACATTTTAATAAATAATATATGCAGAAATCTATGCAACATGACAGGCACAGAAATGCATAAAATATGTTTTATACCTTCTTTCTGTTCCTTTGTTCCTTGCTTTGTTTGTTTCTCTCTCTCTCTCTCTCTCTCTCTCTCTCTGTCGTTCCATCTTTCTTTGAGGGGAAAGACGATCTCCTGGTGAAAAAGTGGCAGAATTTCCAGGAGTTTTTGCATCAGTGTGTTTGTGTGAGTTTTATTCTGGCGGGGTGACAGAATGGGGGCACATGGTGGATTGTTGGGGTTTTTGATACACACACACACACACACACACACACACACACACACACACACACTTACATACAGGCAAGAAAAGGTGAGTGAATCCTTTAGAGCTGCTTGGATCCACATGAGACCTGAGACCTGAGGCGACATCACAGGACCTGGTCTGACCCCGTTAGACCAGCTGGGTTTTGGTTTGTAGGATCTGATTGGACCTGTGGAGCCTGAGGAGCAGCAAACATGCTAATAGCTAAGCTAGCCTTCCCTTTCTTATTGTCTTGCATCATAAAGGACCATACCAGTGGTTTTACATGTTTGCCGACATGTTAATTCACATTTTCCAGGTTTTAGTTATTTTTTGTAATCTTCAAAAATAAATAAAATGTTCAGCTAATAAACTCATCTTAAAATTCAATGTTTGACCTGTAAATATGTACGTCCAAATGTAGACGGGTTGTTTTTAATTGGTAAAAATAATTTTTTTTTTTTTTTTACTGGGACTATGGGACTATAGTTCCTGGCGGAAACATACATTTTCTTCCATGCAGCTCCATGTTGGACCAAATAAAGTTACTTTGACAAAGAATAGATAGACATTTTATATCTTCATGGAATGAACTGAAACTATCAGCAGTCTGGATGGTAGGAAAAACAATTCTAACATCTAATGCTCCACTTTTATGTTTTAGAGAACGTTTGGCAGTAATGTAACGTGTTTGTGGATTGTATATGTTCAGCTTAAATATGCAAAAAAAAAAAAAAANAAAAAAAAAAAAAAAACTTCCGGTATGGTCCTTTAAGTTCTTCCTCTTTTTTCCTTCATTCGTCCTGTTTTATCTCCTTCCACTTGATTCACTTTCTGTTTTTCCTCTCCTCCTCCTTCTGTCTCTTCTTTAAGCTATTGTCTCATCGGTCCAGCTTTCATTTTCCGCTTCACTTCCGTCTCTGTTATTCTCCGTCCACGTCGTCCTTCAGCACATAATCACTTTCATTCACGGTATCGCCGCCCTGCTTATCTCTGACTTCGCCGTCCATCACGTCAAACGGTGTGAATATACGCTGTTAAATGATTCAAATATAATAAGCTCACGGCTGCTCTCACTCATTCTTTTATCTGACTCTCACTTCCAGATCTGCCTGGAGAAATTCATCCTCTCTGTAGCATAACTTTCGCTTGCTTGCACAAATATCTGCCATTGTGCATGTTTCTGCACGTTTCCATTCACCCTGTAAATTTGTGGAAATGAGAGATTTGAAATTCTCCTCCAGCAGAATGTAACACGGCTGTAACACAGACGGCGTTCTCGCTCTTCTTTCATGGTTGCTGCTTTCTCCTTCTGGATGCAACAAGTCTGAGCATATTTCAAAGAGTTTCAGAAAATAGAAAAAGTAATTCAGCATATATAAGCTACAGGACGGGTTCTAACGGGGTGATGGAATGGAAAAGGAAAGTAGAGGAGTCTTGGTTTTCTGAAGAAAATGGAACGTTTCCTCTTGCTGGAGACTTCCTGAGTGTGGCTACATGGTTCCCACAGTGTTGTTTGGTCAGTTGTATGGTGTTCTGGGTGGTTGCTAGGGTGGTTGTTATGATATACTGGATGATTATTAGGGCAGTTGCTATGATGTTCTGGGTGGTTGCTTGGATGGTTGCTATTATGTTCTGGATGATTGTTAGGGCAGTTGCTATGATGTTCTGGTTGGTTGCTAGGGTGGTTGCTAGGATGTTCTGGGTGATTGCTAGGTGATTGCTGTGGTGTTTGGCATAGCATTTGCTATGGCATTCTGGGTGGTTGCTAGGGTGGTTGCTATGATATTCTGGATGATTGTTAGGGTGGTTGCTATGATGTTCTGGGTGGTTGCTTGGATGGTTGCTATTATGTTCTGGATGATTGTTAGGGCAGTTGCTATGATGTTCTGGTTGGTTGCTAGGGTGGTTGCTAGGATGTTCTGGGTGATTGCTAGGTGATTGCTGTGGTGTTTGGCATAGCATTTGCTATGGCATTCTGGGTGGTTGCTAGGGTGGTTGCTATGATATTCTGGATGATTGTTAGGGTGGTTGCTATGATGTTCTGGGTGGTTGCTATGATGTTCTGGGTGGTTGCTAGGGTGGTTGCTATGATATTCTGGATGATTGTTAGGGTGGTTGCTATGATGTTCTGGGTGGTTGCTAGGATGGTTGCTAGGATGTTCTGGGTGATTGCTAGATGATTGCTGTGGTGTTTGGCATAGCATTTGCTATGGCATTCTGCGTGGTTGCTAAGGTGGTTGCTGTGGTATTTGAGGTAGTGTCAATAATAATAATAATAATAATAGTAATAATAATTTAAATCAATCTGTATTTTCTATAGTTTCTAACATTGTCATATTCTTGGAGGTTCCACAAAGTTGGTCAGATGGTCACTTGGTCAAGAAAATCACAGATTGGTAATATTGGTGTAATTTTTCCATTAAATTTATACATTTTGCATGTTTTGCAGGTTTTTTATCCTAATATATTATATTAGGATAAAAAACCTTAGAGTGTCAAAACTTAAAATTGTGTAAATAATTTTGTATGCAAAATGATAATGGTATATGGTTAGACACGCCCACAAGTTAGCTAATAGCAAGCGCTCAGCAGGCTTCCATGTTTCAGTCTGTAGGTGTTTGATGCAGCTGGCCAATCAGAACACAGTGGGCTTTTAGGAGGAGGGGCCTGTGCTTGGCCTGTTTTCACTCAGTGTGCACAGCAGTGCTGTAGCAAGGGAGAGCAGAAATTAAAGAGTTGCAAAGGTTTCATAATAAACCGTTAAATGAAAATAAAATCTGCACGTCACCTTTCATGTAGAAACCTGATGATGGTTGCACGTTTTGCAGTATTGATCAATTCTATAATAAAATTATAAGTTATCAATCATATCAGGTGTCCAACAAGGACGGAACATATCAGGTTTATTAAAGAGCCACTCCTCTTCCTTTACCTTCAGTTTCCTTATCTTTAATTTCCTTTTCATCATTTCTCGTCACAGCATCCTTACTCTTCCTTCCCTTTCCTCTAATTCACCTCTCCTCCTCCTCCACATTCCTCCTCTCCCTCCTCTCCATCCTCTTCCTCCTCTCCCTCCTCTCTCCATCAGGTTCATCTTTCTCTTCACTTCCTCTGCATCTTTGAGCCACTTACCCGTCCTCTGAAATATGGATCAGACCTCATTACCCACCTGCTTCTCTCTCAGCCACCTTTCTCATAAAACATACTCACTCTACACTTTACTTTCTCTCCATCTCTCATCTTCCCTTTCATTTATCTTCTGCTCTTTACCTGCCACTCCATCCATCCATCCTATTTCTCTGCATCCATATATTTTTATTCCTGATTGTTGTCCTACCAAACCAAAGAAGGCCAGAACCCCCTCTGTCACCACCTCCACCACTCATCCCTTGTCTCTCCATCTCTCCCGTTCATTATCTCCTCGGTAACAGTCCCCATGGCGATAGCGTAGCTGCAAATCCAGGACATCTTGAGAAGAGGTGATACCTTTTCAAGAGAGAGAGAGAGAGAGAGAGAGAGATGAAAGGGATNCATCTTGAGAAGAGGTGATACCTTTTCAAGAGAGAGAGAGAGAGAGAGAGAGAGAGATGAAAGGGATGAGAGGAGGAAAGGGGAGATGGAAAGCAGGGCTAAAGGAGTGAGAATACTTTTCAGAAAAGGTGAAATGGTGAAAGAAAAGGGGGAGGAGCAGTTAGGAGAAAAAAGAGGTGAAGATGGGAAGCAGAGAGGAACAGAGATGACAGGAGAGAAATGAAGACAATGAAAGGAAAGAATGATATGTTGATGCTGATCATCTGAATTCTGATTCAAAAGTGAAGTGAAGCTTGTTCAGACGTCTAAAACATGTCAGAGCAAAAAAAAAAAAACACGTTAAAATTCAAACCAGCAGGCCAACGCTTCATCTCAGAGGCCAGATTTACACGCCAAGCACACGTGACCTGATTCTGACCTTATGCTCACATGCAACACGTATCGCATATTAACTTACACATATAAGTTAGTAAAAAAAAAGTCTGGATTTACTGTAGGCCAGATATAGATCAGATATAGGTTAGATATAGATCAGATATTGATCAGATATAGGTCAGATATAGATCAGATATAGGTCAGATATAGGTCAGATATAGGTCAGATATAGATCAGATATAGGTCAGATATAGGTCAGATATAGATCAGATATTGATCAGATATAGGTCAGATATAGATCAGATATAGATCAGATATTGATCAGTATAGGTCAGATATAGGTCAGATATAGATCAGATATAGGTCAGATATAGATCAGATACTGAGCAGATATAGATCAGATATAGGTCAGATATAGATCAGATACTGAGCAGATATAGATCAGATATAGGTCAGATATAGATCGGATATTGAGCAGATATAGGTCAGATATAGATCAGATATAGGTCAGATATTGATCAGATATAGGTCAGATATAGATCAGATATTGATCAGTATAGGTCAGATATAGATCAGATATAGGTCAGATATAGGTCAGATATAGATCAGATACTGAGCAGATATAGATCAGATATAGGTCAGATATAGATCAGATACTGAGCAGATATAGATCAGATATAGGTCAGATATAGATCAGATATAGGTCAGATATAGATCAGATACTGAACAGATATAGATCAGATATAGGTCAGATATAGATCAGATATAGGTCAGATATAGATCAGATATAGGTCAGATATAGCTATGTGGTTTTGTTTAGGAATAAAAACATTTTTATTTTTTATATTCTGCGTTATCAGCAAGCAGTAATTTGTGTCAAACTAAAATAGAAGGATTTGCAGATAGAATGTTGAAATGACTAAAGGACTAAAGTAAAGATGACGTTTGTCAAGAATCAACCAGACAATAAGGCTGCTTCCTATTGGCTGACAGAGAGTAGAGAGGCAGCAAACAAACACAGAGAAAGCCGAGATGAAACAGCAAAGACAGTTTTTAAAGACATGAGGAGGTGGGAGGACACACGCATGCACACGCGCACACACACACATACACACACACACACACATGCACGCACACATGAACATACACAAGCTCTTAGGAGAACAGGTGCTGAGTACAGGATGGCTCAGATGGTGTGTGTGTGTGTGTGTGTGTGTGTGTGTGTGTGTGTGTGTGTTTGTTGGACTACATCCCAGGTATAGTGGGAGGGATTTGTGTATTTCTTTTCTCTTAATGTCAAAATGTCATATCTCTCTCTTTGTTTGGCTGCGTGATTTGTGTGTGTGTGTGTGTGTGTGTGTGTGTGTGTGTGTGTGTGTGNGTGTGTGAATGAAAATACCCGACTATTGCTGAGGAACACACAATCATATTCTGAGTCTTCCTGCCGTGATGTTTCTTGTTGTTTGTATCTTTCGTTCTGACCATTCGCTCTGTCGTTTTTAAATCCTGACATTTCCCGTCACGCCGCTCAGACAGGAAACGTCAGGATTCCCGTCACGCCACTCAGATGACAGCATTTTACTCTGATTTTCCTGATCTGATGAAATCCGGCGTGGAGCTGAAACGCTGCTGGAGCACGCCACAGATATTTACGAAATTCGCAGATGTATCCTGAATCATCTTGTTGCTGCTGGTGATTTTTTCAAACATCATGTAAACGCCTTAACTAGACTGAAACCGGTTTAATCAGAGTAATTAATCTTAATCTTAATTAGGTTTGTTTTATGAATCCATTCTGAAACAGAAACAATAAATGAGGCCGATGAGAGACGTTTCTGAATGAGATCACGTGATGATATTCATCCTCGTTGGCATGTTCTGTCTGGCACCGTGTTTTATGAATCACACACACACACACACTAGGAACCCTGGCCTGTCTAAATGGTCAGAATGTGACCTTTAACACTGTAAATAAAATGCTGCTGAACCGGTTTGACATCAGAGGCTGAAATGTGAAAAGATTTGGTTTCGTATGTAAATCTGGCTGCAGACGCTGTGGCTGAAACGTGTTAGCATCAAAGATGCGTGGCGTTTAGCATGGCTGCAGACGTTGCGGCTGAAACGTGTTAGCATCAAAGATGCGTGGCGTTTAGTATGGCTGCAGACGCTGCGGCTGAAACGTGTTAGCATCAAAGATGCGTGGCGTTTAGCATGGCTGCAGACGCTGCGGCTGAAACGTGTTAGCATCAAAGATGTGCGGCGTTTAGCATGGCTGCGTCGCTGCTGGATCTCATTCATGCTGAAGCTACTGCTTCTGAATTTAATTTGACTCTTTTACTACTTTTCCTCTTTCTCTAGTTTTCACTCTTTCTTCTCTTTCCTGCTCACACGTTCCTGAGGGAAAAGAGGAAATGAACAGAAGATGAAAGGAAAGAGGAGGAGCAGCAGCAACAGGCGGCATCTGTTAAAAAAAAAAACGAAAATAGGAAGAGGCGGCGTCTGGACGTCAGCCTTTACGGTTTATGCTACATTCTGCTTCTGCGACAGACTCATTACAGTAAATACTGCAGTACTACACAATACTACAATACCACACAATACAACAATACTACACAATACTACAATGCTACACAATATTACGCTCCATGTGCTGCCATTTCTGATGCTTACAAAGGCCGGGGGGGGGGGNGGGGGGGGGGGCTTCGTCACAACAAATAACAGGAGGAGACAGAGCAGGCATCTTCAGACATATTACAGATCAATTTAAGACTTTTTTTTTAGAGTTTTTAAAGCCTCAGAATGAAACTAAACTCCAACTTCACAATAACAAACTCACAAAAAGAATGTGACAGCAGCAGCTAGCTTAGCATTAGCAGCTAAAAGACTAAACATGCAGCGGGAACATGTGTCTTAACGCTCGTTTAGCAGCCGAGGAAGAGAGAGAGAGAGAGAGAGAGAGGGAGGGAGAGAGTGAGAGCAGAAATAACTATGTTGAGTCTTTTGACTGTAAAAGCTTGTTTGACTGAAGTGAATCTGAGTTAAATGCGTGACTTTCTGTCCTAATTAATAAACAATGAGCTTCTATTGAATGCTGCCAAACTTCACTGCTTATGTGAGGAAATGTCTTGGAAAACGGACAAAGTGCTGTGTCCCTAAACGTCTCAGCGAAGCCGCAGACTAAAGACGAAAGTTAGTCTCGCATTTTATGACTGTGGATGAAACAAATAAAACAAATCTGAAATATATTTCAGAGGCAATTCACTCGTACATGAAAGAAACTTTTCCAGTCAGGACCACAGACTAGTTAAAGGAGCATACCTGTGATTTTGCATATTTGAGCCCAATAAATAAATCTTACGTTACTCATAACCGTTTTCAAAAACACAAATTCTTGATCTTTCTTTATATTTTAAAATCAAATGTTCAGGTGATACAAACACCTTAAAATTCAACGTTTACCTGCTGACACGCTCCTCAGTTGTTTTCATTTCTACTGTACTTAATAATCATGCACAGAAATAAGCCAAATAAAACTTTTATGTGATTTATTTTTAATATATCCACTTCTGGATTTCCACACAAGGGAAATTCTTGTCCAAACTGGACTAAAGAGCTAAATATTAGTTCTAATTCCTGGGCTATTTTCTATAATTGAACAGTATTAGAGGAGTGAAATAAAACATAATTCAGTATTTGGAAATGGCTCCAATAAATCACCGCTCACAGAATCTCATCTGACTCACAAATCTATTTTAATTATGATAACCTGTGTCTGTATGGAATATTTCTGTTCATGTTTCTGTTCATGCAAGAGATGCCAAAGCTTTATGATCTAAGAGAGAACATCGAACATCCACCTTAAAACAGAATTTACAGATGCCATTCCTTTCATCTGAGTCAATAAATATTAATGAACGAGAGCGGCCGCAAGCCAATGCTGCAAAAACCGCAGGAATCAGCCTTTAATCTGTGAATGAAGAGACATTACGGACATGCTTTACCATTAAAAATAGGTTCCATTATGGTCCATCTGGCTGTTCTGGAAGACATTAATATTCCTCTTCATGCATTTGGAGTTTCTCAGAGTTCTGCAGCAGAAAAACACAAACAGACGTGAATAAAAACAGCAGCTTCATAATAACTGCTCATCTTTCATCAGATCTCATCTGTCTTACAAGCAGTTTAAGATTTAAAGAAAAACATTTCAGTTTTCTGAGCTTTGATTTTTCTGAATCATCATGAAGTTTGGAAATTGAGATAAATATTCAGATGTATTGAGATAAACTGCCTTGTTTTTTATTTTGGATAATTTAATTTGCTAAGTGCCTCGACTCGTCGTAAAGTTTGTTTTTTCATATCTTGCTTAGACTTTCTAAGTATAATTTATGGAAACATTTATCTCCAATTTTATTGAGGCCAGAATAAATCTCTTTATAGATCTTATTAAAAATATTTTCAGATGCCGCCTGACAAGAGATAGAAGCATAAAGTACTGCTTCTGTGCATGTTTTCATTTTATAGAACATTTTAAAGATGTTTTTTTTTGCTGATATGTTTTCATTATTAGACTTACATCCTAAGTCTACGCCCGCAGTCACACGAGGAACACGCAACTTCATTTGTGCAGCTTTGCGTAACCATGAAGCTGCACAAATGACACGTAACCGTGACACGTAACCAAAGATGACAATGTAGATTTTTAGGTCAGAAATATTCCTGCTGCTTTTTATAGCAGCGACTCCTCAAAACGCCGCCGTCCTGTCAGCCTGTCAGGAAGCTTTTGGGGAATAAATTCTCGTATGACCTTTGTTTGTTAAAAACACGGCTGAAAACGTCTGGACAGGAAATAATCTGAGCTTTTCTGTTGCTTCATAAATCTGGAGTTTCTGTCAGCTTCTTCTTTGTTTTCGTTGTTGGGAGGAGGAAATGGTTTCTGACTTTAGTTTCATACGTTCAGCCGTCTCGCTGTGCGGGGAGGACGCCACGATTCCGGTTACATCTTCTCTTTGAAAGGACGACGGCAGCAAAAAACATCTGTAACTTTATGAAAATTGATTTACACGATAATTACCATGAAGCTCAAAATACCCAAATGGAACTTTTTTATGTTTAAAAAAAACTTATAAATCCGCTGCTTGTCTGAATTTACAGAACAAATATAAGAATTTTCTTAATTTTTTTCTTTGTTGTTTGGAACTGTGAAATGTTTGCAGACCTGTGATGCGTGTGAATCATCAAACAGAAAAGCTTCCAGAGCAGAAAGATCCAGATCAAGTGATTTATCCTCTCACTGTAAAGCCTGGGGTCGTGACCCCGGTGAACCTGCCTGCTGATAACAGAGTAGGTGGGTCGTTCCGGCGCTGCAGACCGCCGCGGCGGAGATTCAGGTTGTTATGGAGAAGCAGAGCTTAACACGGAGACAGAAACACGTCTGAAGTCAGCTGTTGGTGTTAGCTGCGTGTGATTTCCATTTCTTCACTTTCACACTGCTGCAGCTTCTCTGAGCCGTGGAGGAGAAGGATTTTACCCTTACCGGTTTTTACTTCCTCTTTCTGTCAAAACTTCCCTCAAACCAACATCCTCATTTATCTGTCTCTTTTTCTTTAGTTTGCCCACATTCACCCTCACCTTACCTTACCTATCTTACCTTTACCTCCTCTCACCTGCTCGGCTCTGATTTATACCTCCATCTCATCCCTTCTTTCTGCTCTTTGTTTTCTCTCTCTCTGCATTTTCATTCCTAGTTTGTTTTGAGCGTTTTCCCCTAAACTTCGGTTTGTTTGGACGTAAGTGAACACAGCGGGGGGTGTGTGTGTGTGTGTGTGTGTGTGTCATACCTCCTTCTATCAAAGTGTCTGTAAATGATCTGTGATGAAGTAAATCCATCAGGATGTTTTCAGATGTGATCAGAATGTTGCTGTAGAAATAATAATTATTAACGTCACATCGTTTGTTTTCTGCAGAAAGTAAAAACTCAAAGTTCTGACTGAGGGAAGAGTTTCTGTCACAGGCTGTTTACTTCCTGATTTCAAACAAAGTACAGTCTGAAGCTGCCCTCTTTCTTTTGCTTGTTCATAGCCCCNCACACATAGCCCCGCCCCCTCCCAGGCCTAATTAATTTGCTGAAATCTCAGTCTGCTTTCCCTCATCATCACACCCTGTATCCTGTCTGTCTGTCGTCTCTCTGCTGGGGGGCATCGCCATGATTATGTACGATGATTATGTGACGATCCAATCATCTCCATGCGGCGGCGGCGGCGTCCCTTCTCTCTGATTTAATGACACAATGATGGCGAGCACGCCCCTCCATAAGGTCGGAACAAATTGAATGTTAATGCTGAAGTTCTGAGGCTTGTGTGGAATCAGGAAGTCTGGAAGGACAGAAAAGAATGAACAGAATACAGAACAGAGTGAGAGGAGGAAGAGTGAACAAAAGAACAAAATGGTGAGAGACGCGATCATCGTGCAAAGTCGTGAAACAGATAAAAGGAGAAAAAGAAAACAGGAAGTCTTCATGTTTGTTACACATGATCTTAACATGTTTCTGTCATAAGACAAGGAGAACAGCAGGAAACGTGGACAAGAAAAGATGAGAGGAAAGGTTGGTGTGTGTGTGTGTGTGTGTGTGTGTGTGTGTGTGTTTGCACACCCAGGCGATTAGAGGTTATTAAAGCTGAGTGTGGAGTAATGACTCCAGCTAACACTTCCTGTCTCCTCTCCTTAAATCTCTATTGTCTCTGCACTTAATTGGGACATCAAACCCCCAAACTTCACATATACCTCCTCCTCCTCCTCCTCCACCACTTTGTCTCTCCCTCACTTTCTCTCTCTTTCACTAATTTATTCTTCACCCCTGAGGTCCACTCTGGCAACAAGTGTGTGTTTTGTGAGTTTCCTGTTCCAGGCAGAGTAATTACAGAATAATAAGCCTCTAAAGGGAAACAATTATCAGCCTGAAACTACAGCAACACGTCCTTTAACCAATAACGATGAAGAGTAAACTACAGCAACACGTCCTTTAATGTCACTGTTTGCTTATGTGTTGTTGTTTGTCCTGGTCTGTTGTGTTGTGGGGTTTTAGCCTCTTTGGTGGTTCTCAGATTAAACCACTACACTGGTTATTACTGGTTATTGCTGGTTATTACTGTTACTACTCGTCTGTGTGTTTTTGTCTTTGTGTTATTGTTCAGGTGTTTAACCCTCCTTGATAGAAATTGTTTGCTAGTTTTAAATAAAGCGTAATAGGTTGGTCAAGGAGGGCCGGTGAAGGTCACACACACACACACACACACTCACCTACACACTATATACAGTATTATCTGTCTGTTGCTAGATTAAATTGCATATATATAAAAAATGGTTATGCCAATCTTGGCATATACCACAACTATATATGCAGACAGGAAAAAAATAAATAAAAAAAAATAACGAAGAGTAAACTACAGCAACACATCCTTTAACCAATAACGATGAAGAGTGACAGAAAACAAACCCATTCCACAGTCCAGCTCTAATTCAGTCTGAAAACGTGATTCTATCATCGTTGATGCTGTTTCATAAGCAAATTATAACGAGAGAGAGAGTTTTCTGATTTTATTGTAGTTTTTGTATGTAGCTAGGGTCAGGGGTCAGGGTCAAGGGTCAGGGGTTAGGGTTGTCTGAGTTAAGGATCAGATAATGAGATTTCTTGTTTTATCTAGAAATATTGAATATATGAAATCTTTTTTCTCTGAAACAGTATGAGCGGTTAAACATGAGCTAATGATAATATTTTACATGTCAGATCAGTTCATAATGTTTGAGGCAGAAATAAGGAGAATATAAACATGCTGTCGTTCCTCATCGTTACTGTAAAACTGTTAATTTGTGGTTAAATATCACGTTAAGCTTTACAGACCTGCATGTTAGCGGTTTTCCTCCGTCTCTTTAAGCAGCATCCTGATCTGACGGCTTCATAAACCCAGAGACCGCCTGGATGTCTCAGATTAAAACTCCTGTGTATCAGCACATGTGATGATATTCAGACTTCATCCTGTCACTGAGGTGATTTCTGGATGTTAAGGTCAGTCAGAGAAATCCGCTGGTCACAGGATGATGAGTTAAGAATTGATGGACAGGAAAAGTTTTTTTGGAGGTCAGAGTTCAGCAGGATTTGGCTTTAATCCTGAAAAGTCAAACAGCTGCATTTCTGCTCTGAAAACGTTGGAATTCTCATGATTTCATAAGATCTGTCAATGCAACTAAAGGAGTATAACGGTGGTTTTACATGTTTGAGTTCAACATATCTATAAATAACCTGCATACATTTTACATTACTGCCAAACATTTTCCAAAACATATGACGGGAGCGGTAAATATTAGAATTGTTTTTCCTACCTTCCAGACTAACATTGGTTTCAGGTTTCCAGTACGACATAAAAATCAATGTGTAGAGACATGAAACCTGCTGAGATCAGCAAAACCACACTGTCTTATTATTACTGTGGAATTTATTTAATTTAATCTGATTGGACAGGACGTTGCTATGTTACATTTTTAGACACGTAAGTTATGATGTAATAGATTGGTCTTTGCTGTAACCTTTTAAAGTGAGCATGGAGATCTGAGGGTTCTGAGACCAAGTCAGCATCATTTTAGACTCGTACATGAAATTTAAATCTTTAACTCAGAAAGTCGCCCGATAGCACGAAGTTAATGAGTCATGCATAATATTTTTGGGTTAAGTTAATGGAGCAGAGAAATATAACCTTATACTTGGATAAATATGGTAATGGGACAAATCAGTATTCATGGAATCACAATGTAAATCATAAAGTAGCTATAGAAGCGAAATATAAAGACTTTATTTGCCAAAACAAATAACTCAGTTTCTCTTTACTTTTTAAAACTCATATTTTAATTGTGCATTCAAGCTAATATCTTTTTTTAACCCAAGTCAGTGATTATTATTACATTATTACTGTAGAAAGCTAAATTAATAAATACATAAGTAATTGACCCTAATGAACCCAAGTCCAATTGAAGCAGCCCATAGGTTCATTGGGTCATAGGTCATAGGTTTGGAGTCTGGCTGGGTCCATTGGTTCATAGGTCATGGGTTCAGAGCCCGGCTGGGTCCATAGGTCATAGGTTTGGAGTCTAGCTGGGTCTATTGTTTCATAGGTCATAGGTTCATAGGTCATAGGTTCGGAGCTCGACTGGGTCCATTGGTTCATAGGTCATAGGTCATGGGTTCGGAGCCTGGCCAGGTCTGGAAGCTTTGCTGTGTGTTCCTGTAAAGATGCTGTCGTCATATGAAACATCCTAAACTAATAAATCTGAGTCCACTTCCCCCTTTTCATTTGAAATGAAAATGTAAATAAAACAACAATCCATTATTAAGAATATCATAAAAATGTAAATTGGAAAAATATTAAAACATCATCTGTCTGCATAATGAATTTGGGATGTTTGATTTATTCATTTCTTTATTTACCCATTCTTATATCAGAAACCTTTATGAGACTTTTCCCATCAGTAGGCGGAGCTTTTCTGTGTTTACAGGAAGTGAGCTGCTTCTCGGAAAACATTGACCCCCCCCCCTCCAAAAAAAAGGAGGTAGTGAGGAAGTGAAGGTAGTCAGCAGGAATATAGTTTACACTATATTTCCTGACGTAAACATCTGTTTATACATTTTCTTTAACGTAGCTCAGGATCGGATCGGTAAAATAAAGTTACTTTGATATTTAAAAAAATAATAATCAACATCGTGTTCTCTGTGATGATCATTTATCTCAGTCAGCTTCAAGTCTTCTTCTTTTCCTTTCGGCTTTCCCTTCAGGGGTCACCACAGCGAATCATCTGCCTCCAT
>VXCM01009521.1:33383-57383 GCA_014773175.1 Lucifuga dentata | reverse complement strand
CTTTTTAGAAACGAGCTCATCTTCAGTCAAAGTGTTTGTTAGCATCTTGCTAGCACGTCTGACCTGTGAAAGCTTTGTGGGCGTGACATCAACGAACGTGACGGACCGTTGATTGGTAAGGTGTAACCACGTCCGTGTCCGCTGCAGGAGGAGCTGCGACTCTCACGAACTCACGGAAAGTACAAACAAGGCGTGTAAGTTTAACGTGCACAAAACAGGAACAGGCTTGATTGACAGAGAGCGACTCGCTGCCGCATTTTCCCCGTTAAAACTAGTTAGATAGTAGTTGTTTAAAAAAAAAACAAACAAAAAAACTCGATTTTCCGATTCAGCCATTTTACACATCATGCCAAAACGTAAATTCGAATTTATTGATTAAATCGATTTATCGCCCAGCCCTACACAACTCCAACAAACTCCTAATTAGGTTGTGCTGTTTGTTATAGATAAGATAGTTAATATCAACCAGTAAATGTAAATTAAAAAGAAATCTCCATCCTGGGCAGCTGCATGAAAGAAACGCTGATGAAGCAGAGCTGAAAGCCTCTGTGTTTGTGTTGTGAGAGGTCGTACCTGTTGGGCAGGCGGATTCGTTTGATGGCGTAGTGACAGTCGTCCACTTTGTTGCGAGCTTCAAACACGACGCCGAACCCCCCGCGGCCCAGGCACTGCACCGGATCAAAGTCAGTCAGGTACCTGCGGAGAGACACTTTGTTTTTCACCCTCTAAAGAAGAATGGGCGCTCTGAGAGGGGAGATACGTGCGACAAATGCGTTATCGCTGACATCACGCGTGACTTCTAAAACTGGCAGCGATCCAAGAGGTCAGGGTGAAAAAGATGAATGAACAAACAACCAGCCACACGCCCGTCAGCACGCCGTCGGTGCGATTATACTTTGATCAGGCAATAAATCTGTTGTTGTAACCGTCATGTAATGACAATGAAAATGGCAGGAATTGAAGTAAGAAAGCCTCAAGTAACAGACCTCCATTATGAGATTTATTTGGGCGTGTAAACATTATCATGGCAGTAAGCATGGATTTCCTCACCTGGTGGACTCTCCTCATACTCTGAGTTTGCAACATGTCATGTATGTCTGGTGAACCACAGAATCCTATTAATTCCTCCATGCATATGTTTGAAGTTTGCAAAAGTAGTTTTAAGTAACAAAAATACTATACTGTATATATTTATGCTACACAACTCAATGTTTCTGCAGCCTGCGTTGCATTTTAGGATGATTCTGAGGAATAATCATTCTTAAGTTAAGAAGTAATGCTGAAATTTGGGAACAAATGTTCCTCGTTAATGGCATTTAAGTTTTGGCAGCTCTATACCAGCTTGTTTATCAACCGGATGTACTTTAACCATGTTGTAATCGCATGACCTGACAGGAAAAATCCCAAAATGAAACTTCTCCATCTTACAGCCATCATTAGGAGGATGTTGAGGCTGATGAATCTGCTGCTCTGATTGGTGAACCTCCTGAGATCCCACCAAACTCCAGCTCCATTTATTCTCATCTACACCCTGTCAAAGCACTCCTGCCTGGCTCTCCGGGGGAATTGAGGGGTGTCTTATTAGGAAAGNCACCCTGTCAAAGCACTCCTGCCTGGCTCTCCGGGGGAATTGAGGGGTGTCTTATTAGGAAAGGCACATGTGATTCAGGACTTGATTCCTGATCTCCATCTGCTTCCCGACAACTTGCCTCAGCTGCTGCTACCAGCACTTTTATTTTGGGAAAGTTCTGTTCAGCAAAGCAAATTACCACAGTAACTTTTAAAGGAAGGAAAGGGGTGAGGCGTTTGTCATTTCAGGGAGGATCAAAGGCAGAGAATGTACAAACGATGACACTCCTGCAGTATAATCAGATCCTTGTTTGTCTTTCGGAGGTACGAGTCACATTATTCAACTCATGAATGCAAACATGTGAATTTTATTGATCAGACGTGGAGCTTTTTGGCGGCTCATAAGTTATGGCAATTTATCACATTTGGGTTGTCCAAAATAGCAAAAAGTCTGACAACATGCTGACAGTGATGTAACGCAATCCTCCGACCCCTTGGCAGATGCTGTTGGGTGGGGGCGGGGCCTGCAGGGGCTGCGGTCATTTTCATTTGACAGCAAACAGTTTGAGATATCCAGTCATGAAATACTACAGCTCGTATCTCCCATCTCTGCCTTGTCCTATCCAGGCAGCCTGGAAGACCAGTGGTCACCATGGTAACAGTGCTGGTTCTGTGGCTACACCTTGAAAGAGTGAGACTCGTGACTTTCATGTTCGAGGAGAAGAGATTCAGGCACGGAGATGCTGCTAATGTTTAGTTCTCTTAAGTCAAATCAAAATTATTTTACGCAGAGCAGATTGTGTCTTATGATGTACCTGGACACATATTCGCTGGAACGGGTCTCCATGGCAACTGGCTCTTTGGATTCCACAACCTCAAGGTCAAATTTGCTGTCGGTCTGGCACTGTGTCTCCGACTCCTTGCGTTGCTTTCAGAGACAGAATGGTGAATAAAATATGAGTAAATCTTTATGATCTGTGGTTTTCATTAAAAACACGCTTAAATTTTACAACATGCTGGGTTTGTTTCTGAGAAAAAAAAAACACGGGAAACACATATGAGACATGGAACAGGGCGTGTACTGAAACACCACAAAAAGACATGCATGTGTAATCAATGCAATAATGTCAAAGAATATGACATCATTTAGACTTAGTTACTTCTTGATTTAAAGGACCATACAGGTGGTTTTGTGTGTTTAAGCCCAATAAATACAAACCTGTATTCATGTTACATGACTGCCATCACTTTTTAGTGAAGTTTATTAACAACAGCACACAGTTGGTTGCTAATGGATCGTATTAAACAAAAAATAGCAATCTTCATTATTATGACGTTGGCGCTGCAGGTGATGCTCTTACCCGTACATAAGCCACAGGTGCAGGAGGGTGGAAGAACCTGCGGACGATGTAGGTGGTGGTGGCAATGCAGAAAACGATGGTGCCGAGGATCTCCTTCCACCAGGGCAACAACAGGACAGGATCCTTCCTCCTGCGGCCTTCGGCCCTGGCTCCATCCTCCTTTATTATGCTTATGGCGGTTTCACGCTTCTCCCGGTAACGCTTGCTATAGGGGAAGTAGTAACCGTTGTCTACAGAAAGAAGAGGAAGATGTCAGTAAGTGGTGAATTTTTTTTTTTTTTTTTTTTGTTTCTTTTTTATATCTCAAAGCTTTAGTGACCAAATGTGCAACCACAATTAAAACCCAAAACGAACCCCAAGCAGCAGCTTAAGAGGAAACAAGTTCTCAGTGTCGTAAAGGAGCATACTGGTGATTTTCACCAATAAATACACCCTCATACACATTAAATTATTGACAGCCATTTTCCAAAACACACTTATTATTAGAATAGTTTTTCCCAGTTCATTCCACTACGCTATTAAATTCAACTTATAGAAACTTTAAATGTGCTTTAGATGCATCACAGCAAACAAAACGTCTATTAATTTTTTTATTTTTCTTTTTCAAAGTTACTTAATTGAATCAGTCCAAAACAGAACTATATAGAAGAAAATGTATTTCTCCACCAGGGAAGGGAAGAATATGGTTTTACTAAGAATTAAAAATGACATGACTTCTTTAATTGTGCATAGGTGTTAGCAGGTAAAACAATAAAATTTAAGATGGGTGTATCATCTTAAAAATAACACAAAAAGTAAAATAAATTTTTTTATTTTGGAAACATAGATTAGAGACAGTGGCACTGAGGAAAAGACAGGAGGCAGAGCTAGAGGTAGCAGAGACTAAAATGCTGAGGTTCTCTTTGGGAGTGACGAGGATGGATAGGATCAGGAACGAGTACATCAGAGGGACAGCGCATGTTAGATGTTTTGGAGATAAAGTCAGAGAGGCCAGACTGAGATGGTTTGGACATGTACAGAGGAGGGATAGTGAACATATCGGTAGAAGGATGCTGAGGTTGGAACTGCCAGGCAGGAGGCCTAGAGGAAGACCAAAGAGGAGATTTATGGATGTAGTGAAAGAGGACATGAAGTTAGTTGGTGTGAGAGAAGAGGAGGCAGAGGATAGGGTTAGATGGAGGCAGATGATTCGCTGTGGTGACCCCTGAAGGGAAAGCCGAAAGGAAAAGAAGAAGAAAGAAGAAGATTTTGGAAACATGTTACATGTATGCGGGTAGTTACTGGGCTCAAACATGCAAAATAAACAGTATGGTCCTTTAAGCAGCCTGAGTCTGGATTTGGATCTTACCGTACGGATACTGAAGGATGGACAGAGCTCCGTTGCTGTATTCATCATGGGAGAACTTGTCGTTATTCAGACACTTGTCAAATTCATCAGAGCCAACCAGGGCTGGTGTCCGAGACGGCGAGTCTGCATCAAGAAGAAGAAGAAGAAAGAAGTAGATGTGAGAAAAAGGGAACAAGGTGAGACCCAGGATCACGATGAGGACAGCATTGTGCGGACTTACGGATCAGGGGCTTCCACTTGACAGTGGGAAGTGGAATTACATCCTTCTCTGATCCGAGAGCTTTGGAGGGGAACTTTTCAGTGATCCTCACTGAGGACTGGAGGTAGAGTTGTCCCTGGAACATCCCTGACACGACAGGTGAGTGTTAGATTCACCATACTCACTAGTACCTCCACACAGAGCTGCATAAGCTCCTGATTTGCAGCTTTTTTTAGTGTATGATGTATTTACCCAGGTAAACACTGGACTGGGCGGCTCCTCGAGCCTCCTCGATGATGTCATCCTCCTCCTCCTCAGCGTCTGACTGGCCGCTGTAGGCAGTGTCATCAAACAGGCTGATCGGCGTAACTTTACCTCCACCCACCAGCCAGGCCGAGGCGATAGGAGTGCAGAACTACGCACACACAAACACACATTCTCCTAAATGAGTTTATAGAATTTAGAAATCTAAAGACTTAAAGCCTTAAAACTCTTCCTTTTAGCTCTGCTTTTAATTAAGCTAAATTAAATGTTTGCACTGAAATTCAATCTGGAGCCAATTAATTTCACACTGTAACTGTTCACCTTATTTCATTTTTTACTTTCCTATTTTACTCTTGGATTTTAAATATTGCTTTATTGTGTTCTTATTGCCTTTTAAATGTTGCTTTATTTTGTTCTTATTGTCTTTTAAATGTTGCTTTATGGAAAGCCAAATGAGCCAAAATTACATATATAAAAACGATATTATGAAATAAATAACTCTATGCAAAAGTCATTATTATCATGAAATCTTATTTCATAACAACACTTTCATTTCATAATGCCCCGTTTTTAAATCTCTTTTTTAATTCATAACACCGTTTTTGTTTCATAATGACACTTTTATTCCATAATGCCCTATTTTTCAAAAGTCTCTTTTATTTCAGAGCACCCTTTTTCTTAATGTCTTATTTCAGTACGAGAGTTCAGGCGAGATTTGAGATCCAGTGGGCGTGGATCTCAAATCTCTTACGCTGCTCCCTTGTTCCGGGTTTCCTATTTTACTCTTGGTTTTTAAATGTTGCTTTATTTTGTTCTTATTGCCTTTTAAATGTTGCTTTAATGCATTTTGTTTGTGTAAAACACTTTGAATTGCCCTTGTGTTTGAACTGTGCTATAGAACTAAATTTGTCTTGCCTACAGAGTGAAGTTCTAGCGCTTTCCATAACATATCGTTGTGTCGTCGTAACATCTCACCTGATGTTCCCACACCAGCTCTCCCTCAGGCTTTGTGCTGAAGGCCATGACCTTCCAGTCAGGCACAGACACCTTGATGACCAGGTCCAGGTTCTGGTTCTGGTTCTGCTGCTTCTCCGTCTGCTCTCCGTCTTTCGGTTCCTCGGTGATGACACGCTGACTCTCCCTCCAGGTGTCTCCGCCCACCATTTCTCCCTCCAGGAAGTTCATTCCAGACTGCGTCTCTGGAATGAGCTTCAGCTCAAAGTTTCCAACACTGAAGTTCCACCTTGTGTTGAGAGTGAAAACACAGTGTTCAGAAACTATAATATACAACTCTTTATCTCAGTTAGGGGACAGTTATTGTGCAACTAACAATATGTTAACTATAATTTTATTGATTATTACTTTGATTAATGGATTATTAATTTATCACTCTGCATCAAATCTGTTAAATTGCAAAGCAGTCACTGTGATGACAAGTGGGAGGAAGGACTACTGTCAAGAAGGAAATTACATATAAAAGAGAATCAAATACAGCACATGTAATGCTTAGCATCTACAATCAAAATAATTATTCTGATAAAAATTGTAAAAGGAAGACATATTAATTTTAACATCTAGGCTGCCACATAGCCGATAAAATGATTTTTTTTTATCCATCCAGGGAAAACTGATCAATCGTGCCTGATCATGTTATAAATCACTTTACATGATGGCCTCTTTTGGATGATAATACAAACCAACTCCTCAACTACCGACAACGGCAAAGATTGATTAACTGACTGAGTAAAACTCACTTCTCCAGCCCTGATCGGGGCCTGACGGCTCTGACCGTCTTCTGAGTCCTCTGCAGCAGCAGCATGTCTTCGGCCTCCACCTCCTCCTCCGCCCAGCGGCTGCNTCTTCTGAGTCCTCTGCAGCAGCAGCATGTCTTCGGCCTCCACCTCCTCCTCCGCCCAGCGGCTGCAGCCCACCGCAGAGCAGATGTACCGCAGCTGAAACAAGAGAAGAAGAATTTCAAAGAGAATTTCATAGAGGGTTATTTTAATGAGTTAATGTGTTTAGAACAAGTGGAAGTCTAGCTGACCTCTTAACATTCATATAGGTCTTTTGGCATGATTACTTTCAGTGCACTCTCTGTCTATATAGAGTCAAAATTATGGAATTTTATACTTTAAAGGCCCATACTGGTGGTTTTGCAAGTTTAAATCCAATATATACACTTGCATAGACGTTACTTTCTACCAACCATTTCTCAAAACATAGTACTGGAGCAGTAAATATTCGATTAGATTAGAATATTATTGTTTTTCCTACCTCTCAGACTGCCATTGGTTTCAATTCACAGCAGTACACTATAAAAATCAACTTGAAACATGCTTGAGATAAATTATCACAGAGAACACATCTTTTAATGCCCAAACTTACTTTATTTAACGGGTCTGACACAGAGCTGCATGGAAGAAAATGCATGTTTCCACCAGGGAATATAGTCTGAGGGAAAGGCGGCTTTTGCAGAGAAATGTTTAAAAAGCAGCCATCCCTTCTACATTTGCATGTACATGTTAGCAGGTGAAACCTTGGATTTTAAGTTGTGTGCATCACCTGAACGTTTGATTTTGAAAGATTAGGAGATTTGGCAAAATAATAAAAATGGAATGGAAAATGGCTGTCTCTAACATAATGCGGGTAGTATTTATTGGACTCAAACACACAAAACCACTGATATGATAGTTTAAATTCCAGGATTTGGTGTCATATCTAATCTGAAGGTCCATCAAAGTGTTATAAACTAAATCTACAGCCCACAAAAAAACAGAGTAAAAATCAAACAGCAGGATAACTAATTATGGGCAGTGCTTAGAATGAAACTTTTATTAATATACCTTCATGTTTTAATTTAATTTCACTGACCTTGCCACTATAGGTCCCCAGGCCATAGGTAGTGAGGGATTTGCCTCCGACCAGGACTGTGTCGTCTCCGATGCGGTGGGACGACTCCAGCAGCGACTCCACGCTGAAAGGCACGGCCTCCATGCTCTCCCTGTCTCGGTTCCACTGGAACAAGGCGCCATCCAGCGACGGGATGACCATCTTATCGCCAAAAACCTGCACAGACAAACAGGTGGTTTTAAAGAGTTAGTGTGCACTGCTGGTCTTTTTTTTTTTGTCTGCTGTATTTGTGATTAAAAAGTGCTTTGTGAGTCCATTTGACATTAAGTTAGAACAGATTTCACTATTTGACAAATGAGCTGATTTTTTTTGTTTTTAGAACTTCTGTCTGATGCGACAGCTTTAATGCTTTAATGTTTGTCGACACTCCTGCAGCAACTTTTATCAAAAACAAAAATCATATTCAGCTCAGACAATCAGACACAAAAACACTCACCCACACAGGCAACACGAGCCGACACACACATCCACCCACACGGCGGCGAGGCTTTAGCCCCCGCACACGTGGACTCAATCCACCGGCTTGGGACCATTACACAACGAAGAGCCTAAGTAATTAACCTGAATCTTGATGAAAATGTGCACCCACGGATAACGTGTGTGTGCTCGTGTGTGTGTGAGATTTGGATGACATCATTGTTAAAACCTGAGCTTAAAGGACCATACTAGTGATTTTGAATGTTTTGAGCCCAATATATACAACCCGTGTCACATTACATTACTTTATCAAATTAACTGTATTTAACTGGCCAAACACGGAGCCGCATGGAAGGAAATGTATGTCTCCGCCAGAAAATATAGTCCCAGGAGAAGACGGCTTTTATGAAAAATTAAAAATGACCATCCTTTCTAGATTCAGACATACATGTTAGCAGGTGAAGCGTTGAATTTTCAGGTGGGTGTGTCACCTGAGCATTTGATTTTGAAAGATTAGGAGATTTGTCAAAATAACACAAAAACTGAAACATGATTTTCTATTTTGAAAAATGACTGTCAGTAATGTAATGTCTATGCAGGTAGTATTTATGGGCTCAAACTTGCAAAATCATCAGTATGGTCCTTTAATCTTGACTTAACATCCACAAATTTAGCTCACGGGGGGTGTAAGACTTTTTCAGTGATCATAATATGAAATGGTCAACTAAAATCTGATTTAGAAATCATAGTCAAGCTTCATAACACTCATCAGTGACATAACAGAAACTTAGTACCAAGCAAGGACTTTAAAAGGCGAAGGGGTTGAACCCGAAAACTTCAAGGGGCTGGACTCTCTTACGCATTTAAAGTTTGATCGTGGCAGGTAAATCACCATAATTGGAAATAATGTCAATTTTATTTTGGGTCCAAACATGCCAGGAGGGAGATGTGTGTCAGAATGAGAAAGCAGCAGAGCAGAGGTGATGTCATCTCCTCAGAGGAGGAGGGGGGACAAGATGAGCGGAGATGAGGATAAATTTAGCCGGTGGATGGAGGAGGGGACCAATCTGACCATCAGATCACACCATGCTGGCTGCCGNACTTTCTCAGAGCCGTGGGTGAGTCATCCTCCTCCTGATGCCTTAATCCATCCCACTGATCCGGTCCAGCGTTCTAACATCGCTGACCCTGGACTACGCACCCACGCACTATTTACTTATTATTAAATGTCACTTAATGTTATTATTATCATCGTCGTTATGTTACTCAAGTAACAAAATTTCAGGGATCTTCACAAAAAATGTTTTTTTTTATGCATGTTATGTGTTTTACGTAAAGAATGAATATTTCCTCCCACTTTTTTTTTACTTGGTTTAAAAAATTGTATTTTTATTAAATGAGAAACACATCCTTGTTTTCAGCTTCACCATAATGTGGCTTTTTAACAATGTTTCATACATGGTAATGTTATTTTTCTCAAACTGTGGCATATAAACTATCTATATAAAAAGTCTCTATACTCTTTTTTTTTAAATTAATATTTTGTTATATCTGCTTATTTATCGAGGCTGGGGAAGCTTTCCATATTACAAATGAGAAATTCTGAGCCATGCATCTAATTTGCTGATTATTTACTGCTGTTTAATCTGGTTCAATGAGGTTTTTTTCCTGCATATGAGCAAAAAGGTGAAACCGCTTCAAACGACGTCAGATGAGCTCGAGTCGTCGCTTTCAGTTAAAACTGGAAAGACTTGTGAGAGTTGTGAGGTTTCTGCAGGACACAAAGTTGTCTGAGCTCTGCAGCAGATTAGTGAATTTCCTCGTGCTGCCCTGCAGGTCGAACCTTCATCATTACCATCATCACATCGTCTTCTCAAGTCTGTCTGGTGTATTATTAACAGTTTCTCTGTTGATAATGAGGCTTAAAAACATCATATCTCAGCAGATCAGAGTTTCAGTGAGTCTGCGGAGGATTGGTGGCGTGGCGGATGATCCGTTCTGATATCATTTGACAGGTCTCGCCATCTCTCCGGGCTCAGATGAGGGAGCGAAGCTTTCAGATGGAAAAGCGCAGAGACATTTTGGTTTTTTTAAAACATTTGGAAAAAATTAAATAAAGATCAAAAAAGCCCTTTAAAGAAATTGTTAAAAAAATAATTCTCTAGATCCTTCAGGACAAAATGATTAATTTAAAGAATCCTCCATATATTTTTTTTTAATATGAATTTTATACAAGCCTGTGAATTTTTAGAGCTGTAACTCTGATTCATTCAAGGCTCTCTGTGTTTTTTTCTGAATGTCTGGATGCTTCATTCTGCACTAAATATATCCACCATCAGCGTGCGAGCAGCTATTTATAGTGATTCTCTGTGCACGTCTTCACAATATTAGGTCAGATTGTGGGTTAGTATGTTTTCCTCACACTTTGTATCTTTAAGATGACGCAACGTGATTTTAAATGAAAACATTCATGACATTTACATGCACATTAAATACTCCGATTATTTGTCTGAACTCAGATTAAGGCAAAAATGCAACAAAAGATGAATACACGGATGGAATTTATAGGATTCTGAGTCGCTGCTTGATACGAGCATGAGAAGATTTCACCAGGTGAGGAAACGCAGGTGTCTTACTCCGATTATAACGTTTACATGTCCAAATAAATCTGTTTACAATCGTATAATCTAGGTTGTTACTTTGAGTAAGCTTCCTCTGATTTCAATCTAATTATGGTGATTACATGAAAAAAAAAAGATTTATTATCTTAAGAGTAAAATCAAAGTTTGTTTTATTCTTCCCTGTGTGAGTGGGGTCAGGCAGTTGTTTTAGTGGTGGTGTGTGTGTGTGTCTACAAACTAAAGGCTGTTTTAGGTTAAAGGACCATACCACCCATTTTGCATGTTTGAGCCTAATATATTTAATTTTCATGTTGCGTTACTGACAATCATTTCCCAAAGGATAAAACCATATTTCAGCTTTCCTGATGTTTTGCTAAATCTCTTAATCTTTCAAAATCAAATATTCAAGTGATACACCCACCTTAAAAATCCATGTTTCTCCTGCTAATAGTTACACAGCCTTATGAAGTCACGGTCCTTTAAATTTTTCCATAAACGCAGGTCTTCTTTTGGGACTATATTCCCCGGTGGAGGCATACATTCACTCCACGCTTTTTATTGAGCTTAAACACTAAAATTACATAACTTCTAAAAAAACCTGAATACACGTCTTGTTGGTGATGATGGATTACCTATCCCAAGAACGTTTACAGTATCAACAAGTTGATTTTAATAGCAGAATGAACTGAAACCAATGGAGGTCTGGAAGGTAGGAAAAACATTTTTAATTCACCGTTCCAGTAGTATGCTTTGAGAAATGATTGTCAGTAACGTAATGTGTATGAAAATTTAATATATTAGGCTCAAACATGCAAAATGGGTGGTCTGGTCCTTTAAACATGCAGCAGGTCTGACACACTGCTACTGTTCTACTAGCCCACAAGGCTACTGCTCCACTTTCCGACAGCAGACTGTGTGTGTGTGTGTGTGTGTCTGTGTGTGAAAGAGAGACAGAGAGAGAGAGAGAGAGAAAGTAAGACAAGAAAGTAAGAAAGTTTAGCTGAAGGCCTCAACAGACATAATAAAAACAATCAAGACTAAATCAGAGCAACAGGAAGAAAAAAACTGACTTCCTGCCCAAAACGTTGTGCGTCTGGCCTGTTTCATTCCCGCCGCCGCGCTGGAAGACGTATCGCTCGTTACATTANGTTGTGCGTCTGGCCTGTTTCATTCCCGCCGCCGCGCTGGAAGACGTATCGCTCGTTACATTAGCCTCTGTGAGGTGATCAGCCGTTAGTCATTGTGCGGCGATCGATCAAATTGTCTCGTCGTTCATTCATTCGCGCCGCATGCCAGCAAAGGAAGGAGAACGTGTGTGTGTGTGTGTGTGTGTGTGTGTGTGTGTGTGTCTGTGTGTNNNNCCCCATGTCTTAAACCCCACTCCCCAGCATGACTCACTCCCCCCGAAACAACACACGCACGCGCACACACACACACACACGGCATTCTGAAGTGATGGCTTCTTTTTCTGCAGACAGTGCTGTTTGTGGCTCTGCTGTCCCTCATTTCACGAAAGAAGGCACACACACACACACACTAACACACTACAGGGTGCAGCAGGTGACTGGCTGCTTCCTCCCCGGCATGGGAGGCCAGCCAATGGCACGGCGGCAGCAGACCCCCCCAGCCTCTAATCACTGAGCAGACTGGTGTCTGAGGGACCCGGAAAGCGCCAATGAAACCGTTGCTAAGCACTCAAGAGATGGGGGAGGGGGGGTGAGAGGTAAGAGTTGGTGGCAGCCCCCCCCACTAATACGCACACATTCCCCTACTGACACACACAAATACACATACATCCCAGGTCTCTCTCTCTCTCTCTCTCTCTCTCTCTCTCTCTCTCTCAACAAGTGACATCACAAGGAATCACGGAGTTCAGGGCTGACAGGCATCTCTTGTCGTTTCGCTCCGTCAGCGAAATGAAATCAAACAGGTGAAAACAAACACACACATACACAAACACACACACAGAGTCAGCATCCCGTGTCGGCGCAGACTGGAGGGTGGTGGGAGGACGTANCACAAACACACACACAGAGTCAGCATCCCGTGTCGGCGCAGACTGGAGGGTGGTGGGAGGACGTACATGTTTAAGTGTTGGTGAATTGAGGGTTTTTGCACAGAGCAAACAGACTATTAATTTACTCAAATATAATGTAAATCAATCAATTAATAATGAAAAACATGTTTTCATTTTAAGTATTTTTCAAGAGTTTGTACTTCATTCAAGTATTCATACTTCTGATTATATTTGTGGAAGTTTTGTGGGAATAAAACTAGTATTTTTCATCATTTAGAGTTTCTAGAGATAACCTAAATATACTAACACAACCATGAGTATAATATTGTTTTTTATTACATCAGTTTTTTAATCATAATTTTAATTGCATCTCCAAATGATTCCTTACATTTCGCTGTATTCTTTGTCTTTACTAAAGCGGACTTTTCTTAAAGTTCAGCCTGTACGTTAAGAAACCCAGATAAGTAGAGTTTTCCTGCAGCAGAGCTTTATGAAGCGTGTTATTAAATATGATGGATTCAGCTTTCTGCATAAAGTCAGATTCCCTTCCTGATGCAAATGGAGGAGAAACGCATCACACCTAGCACTCTGAGGAACCTTTAGGGGTTTTCACACTCGAACCTCCAGGGATCCAGAAAAAACAGCTTCATGAATCTTCTACAAATATCTAAGATAAAAGAACAGTTCTTAAAGGAGCATACTGGTGATTTTTGCATGTTTGAGCCCAATAAAAACTAGCATATTAGCACTACATTCACTTTACTGACAGCCATTTTCAGAAACAAAACCGTGTTTTAGTTTTCGTATTATTTTGCTAAATCCCCTAATCTTTCAAAATCAAATTATCAGGTGATACACACACCTTAAAAATTCAATGTTTTTACTGATTATTTATCTCAAGCACATTTCAAGCCTCTAGAGGTTGATTTTTATTGCATGCTGGAATTAATTGAAACCAACAACAGTCTGGAAGGTAGGAAAAGCAATCTGAAAATAGCAAGAAAATGGTTGTAATGTAACATATATGGGGATAATACTTATTGTGCTCAAAGTCACCAGTATGCTCCTTTAATCATGTGTATGGAGCAGCAGGAGGACGTAGGTTTTTACTATAACCATGCTGATTACTTCCTCCTAATTGAAGCTAATCTGTGAAATCAGCTGCTGTGTGTTTAGTCGGAATAAAAACTTCAGACTTTTCAGGCTTAATGACTCAAACTTAAAAACCATTTCACCAGCTAATACGAAGCTCTTAAAAATACTTCAAGAAGGTTCTTCTCCAGAGAGTAACCCCGGCTTCATTATCGCCATAAAGAGCACTGAGACATTTGTTTTATACTTTTTATACTGTGATTCAAACAGACCTTTGTGGCTTTTTGTGTTTTATTTCTGAATTTTCATTATGGATTCAGAAATAAAACACTTATTTGGTACTTTTAATTTTTTCAGGTCATCTACAGGACGTTCACACACTTGTGTTTGATTTTTCACCTCTTTAAAGGACCATACCAATGATTTTTGCATGGTTGAGCCCAATAAAGACTATCCTGAGTTTGAATCCTTCCTGTGTGGAGTTGGCGTGTTCTCTGCGTGTCTCCCACAGTCTAAACATGCAGGAGTCTGTTTGCTCTGATCCCAAATCAGAGACTTGAACTGTTAAAATGTTGATTTTACTGCTTTGTTTGGTTTCACACAGGAAATCATCCAATCAAACCAAAATATATCAGCATAAGTGACAACACTTGCTGCTCATTGGTCAGAAATGTCTACGAGCGGGAACAAGAAAATCCAAACAGGAAGTAGTTTCCTATGGTGGTAAAACTAAATCAGAGTCATAGCATCATTTGATCCATAAAACAAGAAAACTATGACAGCAGATGCTGAATCTGACTTCAAGACAACGTGTGGAAAACCACATGTTGCTTCACATGATGTGAAGAAGACGTGCTGCCTTCCGGCACTGAACAGGAGAATGGAGGAACATGCTGAAAACGCACAAGCACACGCTAACCTAGACTGATATGATCATTTCACAGCATCCATTTCAAATGCTACATCTAGTGTAGTTTAACTATGGTAAAGTTTGTTTCATGTTCGACACGTGTAATGGTTTTAAGTTGAGGATACTGACGAGTGTGTAACATAAAAAAAAACTTTACTGCCATTGGCGTTAAGCATTAGATCAAAAGATCAACAGATTGCCTCTTAGTTGGTTCAGGACTGGTGTCACCATGAACGAATCGCTCCGTAGTTTTATTGGAATCAGACTGAGAGACCGGTTGCTGTGTTCACATCTGCCCAAACGGACCGAATTTAAGTGGGAAAACACCCAGGGTCTGAAACAAACGCTCAAAACAAAACAGGTGTGAAAATGCCCTAAAATGCTTGTAGGTGTGAATGAGTGAGATAATCTGGATTCAGATGAATCCACACCGCTGTCCTGCTAAACATGAATCTTTGCTTTTCTGTTGCCGTCCACCGAAAGAGCTGAAAGTTCGTTCCTCTGTTTAAATTGAGTGATAAATAAAGCTGAGGCGCTGTATGTCAGAGGATGTCTTCCACTCTGCCCTGAGCTGATGTCAGTAGCTGTCAGACCCTTGTTAATATCTGAGGCCCCCCCACCCCGAGGCAAAAAGTCTCAGAGAGCAAGTCCACATCAAAGCCCACCACGAGCACGTCTCAGCACGAGGCTCTCAGAGAGCGGCGCTCCGGGCTACACTGCACTTTCAGCACAGTGGAGTGGGCGGCTTAAGCTTGTGTATATATGTACAAATTGGCGNGGGGGGGGGGGGGGCCTTGCTGTGCTCATATGTGTAAACCACAAAAGGCAACAAAAGAGGCTAATCCTCCAGGCAAAACAGCTACTCTCAGATTTGCGTGGGGGCGAGGGTAGGATGCGTAGGATACGCCTGGTCTGCGTATCATTAAAGAATGAACGCTGCAGCAGCGCTTGGCTGACGACTCAAAGTGCAGCGAGTTCAGTTATTGGTCTAAATGTCTGCAGAAGAAAAGCTGCAGGGATAAAACGTCTGCTTCCAGACAAAGACTCCAGCAAGAACCGAATCCTCAACCTCCCACCATCCTGTCGAGAGAAAGGAAATCAACTTTTCATCCACCGCTTCCTATTCATCATCAGGAAAAAAAAAAAAAAAANGAAAAAAAAAAAAAAAAGTCTGTTTAACCTGTTTAAATGGTTTTAAGAGATTCCTTATCTATTTGTATGTGTTTGTATAATTTGTGTTTATCGTTCGTGGCTGGGTTTGTCATGTTTTGGCTAAAAAAAAAAAAAAANCAAAAAAAAAAAAAAAATGAAAAGGCCTTTACACGCCAAGAGCAACGCACGATTCCATCAAGCAAAACTCTGTTGCTGATGTGAAAGGCTTCATTTGAAAAATATTATTAATGTGTGAAATATTTGCAAGAAAGATTTGCCTCTGATTTGTAAAGATCTTAAGTTAAATTTAATTTATACTTCAATAAATTAAATTGGAGCTGTAATCGTATATTTGTGGGAAATGGTTTTCATTGATGTTATTGTGTTTACATATTCCAGATGTGGGGAATGACTGCAGTTGCATCAATGTAGAAGAGTTGATTGATAAATTCTGAGCCTTGCCCGGAAAGATCTAACACGGAGGTTGATCGTAATCTCCTTGTCACACACACTAAAGTGAATGCTGGTGTTTTTGTACCTCTGGTTTGCTGAGGCTGGAGGACACCAGGCAGCCTGAACCCACATCCAGGTCCCACTGCTTCCTGCCCTGGTTGTGAGGATCCAGAGCTGAAATCCGCCCATCCAGGGTGCTGATGATCACCAGAGACCTGTGAATTAAAAAAAAAACAAAAAACGAAAAACACACCCTGTAAATTAGGATTCATGCACCTACTGAAAATGTCAGAGGATAAACTTTTTTTCAGGCCTGGGTACTAAAGTTCCCACAGCTGTCATGTAGCAGCCATATGTCTCTGCAAGCTTTAAGTTTTTAAAAACAGGGGAAAAAAAAATGGAATTACATGATGTTATCCTTTAACATCATTTCCCCGGTGAGGGATTTTAGGCAAACTGCCATCACAAATAACAGGAAAAGCATATAAATGCTCAGTGGTGGTGCAGATGTTATCGTCCCCGCCTCGGTCCGTCCTCATTTAGCATGCAGGGCGACTTCAACAGCAGCCAGCAGCATACCTGCAGCATGCCGGACCACTTCCTGTCAGGCTGTTTGGTGGTAAACTGATTTAATAGGCTGTCGAGCATTCAAAGAGCGGCTGGTTTAATCCCCAGAACCAACAATGTTCAGCACCTTCAAACTGCCCTTGAAGATGCACACCAGGGAGGCGAGATGCCTTTTATTCAAAGAGCTGCTAGTTTGATCCCTGGTGTAATCGATGACTATGACACTGCCGACGTTCTACTGAGCAAGGACACATAAACCACCTGGGGCTGAATTTAAGATCCATTTCATGACCACGATAAAGACACAAAGCTGGCAGACGGGAGCAGTTTGATTAAACGACAGTCATGGAAGTTTTGCAAATATAGTCAAGTAGATTCAGAAAGGGGAAAAAAGAAAAATGATTGATGATGACTGAATCAAATTGTGTTCTGGATTCAGAAACTCCATCTCATCTCAGACACTAAAACCTTGTTTGCACATGTAGGAAGTTTCAGGTTAAACACAAGTATCTGATATGGGCCACTTTTTTTTTTTTCTTTTTTTTTTAAATGATGAAAGAGGCTGTAAAAAGAAATCTGATATAATTTAAAAAAAAAAATCAGAATTGGGCATCAACAATTTCACACAGTTCGTTTTGAGCGATTGTTTTGAACCCTTATCTCTTAAGTTTGGTTCATTTGGGTATATGTGAACACAGAAATCGAACTCCAATTCCAATCAAACTCTGGAACGGTTTATTTTCTAGTGTGAACATGATCTGCATTAGTCCCAAACCAACTACGAGAGAATCTATTGATCTACTGATTGATCTAGAAGCAGAGAGGGCTTTCTGAAACTGCAGTAAAATTTGTTTTACATTAGATGCTCATCAGATATCCACTATTTAAAATCCTTAAATGTTCTTGTCAAACGTAAAGTAAACTTTACTGCAGTTAAACTAGTTAAACTATACATCTACAAAATGGTCGGATCATATCAAACTTACTTAACACATGAAGCAACATGTGGTTTTTCCACACGCTGTCTTAAGGTCAAATTAAGCTTCTGCTGCCATAGTTTTCCTGGTTTAAAGGACCATACCACCAATTTTGCAAGTTTGAGTCTAATATATTCAATTTACATATATGTAAACAATCATTTTCCAAAACATACTACTGGAACACTGAATTAAAAATGTTTTTCCTGCCTTCCAGACCTCCATTGGTTTCAGTTCATTCTGCTATTAAAATCAACTTGTTGATACTTGAAACGTTTTTGGGATAGGTAATCCATCATCACCAACAAGACGTGTATTCAGGTTTTATTCAAAGTTTTGTAATTTTAGCGTTTAAGCGCAATAAAAAGCACGGAGTGAATGTATGCCTCCACCGGGGAATATAGTCCCAAAAGAAGAGCTGCATTTATCGAAAAATTTAAACGACCATGACTTCATAAGGCTGCGTAACTATTATCAGGAGAAATATCGATTTTTGAGGTGGGTGTATCGCTTGAATATTTGATATTGAAAGAATAAGAAATTTTGTAAAATATCAGGAAAGCTGGAATATGGTTTTATCCTTACGTGTATAAAAACTGAATATATTAGGCTCAAATATGCAAAATGGGTGGTATGGTCCTTTAAGGACCAAATAAAAGGATCCACATTCTGTCTTTGTTCTACATTATTTAGTTTTCCTGTTGTAGTCAGCTTTTTCGGTTTTGATTTTCTTGCTCCTCCTCCCAGACTTTTCTGACCAATGAGCAGAGTGAGTGCTGTCACATGGGTTTTGCTGATGTATTTAGGTTCATTTGGACTTTTTCCTGTGTGAAACCACATCAAACTGTAAATACAGCACTTAACAATTTAGTTCCTGATTTTTTTTACCACAGCAAATGGGGTACAGGTGTAAAAACAACTCCCTAAATGTAACTAATAGATTCAAATTTGTAGAGGGAGGTGAGAGTATTTAAGGGTGAAAACACTTTTAATGGACAGAGCAGGTGTTTTTTCATTCTTTTTGCACAAGTGAATTTCACCATCATCGCCTTCATGCAGGAAAGAGAGGAAACTGTTCTAGCTCAGGTACGGCAAGAACACGCTGATGATGATGTGAAACAGATGGTAATAGCGATTGTTAGAGCACACGAGGGATTTGATATGGTTCTCTAAACTGTTGTTTCTGCCATTAAATTAGGCCCATTTACACGTAAAACCTCCATCGAACATTTTATGTAGCACGATAGGCATCTTTCTTTCACAATCAATGGATTTGTTCAGTAACGTCTCTGATTAGTTTTGGATTTCTTGGCTCTCAACTGCCCAGACTGTAAATAAACCAGATAAATCTTCAGTTTCAGGGATACTTTTTTTTATAGTTTTCATTAAACTAAAAGCTCTCACAGATCTTTGAGAGCGTTTTACTACGTTGCTGCTCATGAAACTATCTAAAGCCTGTTAGATATCGTGAAAAATGCTCCACCATCATTTTGAAACCTCAATAATTGGGTTGCATGGTACTGACTAAAAGAAAAGGAAACGTGATTTTATTACTGAAATTACTGCAATAAAAAGCGGATATATTTTCCGCGTCGTTGTTTTAGTATCACTGTGGGCAAAGACAAAACGAGAAGCTAAAAATAAGATGCAGGAGGGAGGGAAGCTTCTCTCCTAAGATGCTGCAGCGTGATGTATAGGCCAGAGCAGCAGAACACATCAATAACTTCTTTCTTCTTTCCCTCTGAGAAAAGATTTCAAATTTGGTTTGGAGTTAAATTTTATATTTCTGTTTTTTTTTTTTGTTTTTGTTTTTTCAGTTATTAATTCTGCAGTTCGGTAGCAGTGTAGCAACAGTAACTACAGGCTAAAAACAGTATGTTGACTGACTCAATTAAAGACGTCCAGCTCCACCCTTCAACAAACACTTAAAGGACCATATTGGTGATTTTGCATGTTTGAGCCCAATACGTTGCTGCCAAACATTTGCCAAAACACAAAACTGTGTTTTAGTTTTTGTGTTATTTTGCCAAATCCCCTCAAATCAAATGTTCAGGTGATGCTTCGTCTGCTAACACCTACACCTGTGGTTTTAATTTCTCAGTAAAAACAGTCCTCTCCTGGGACTATATTCCCTGGCAGAAACATACTTTTTTTTTTTTTTTTTTNTTTTTTTTTTTTTTTTTTGCCATGTAGCTCTATGTGATCGATTGACTTAAGTTACTTCAACAAAAAATTAATAATGGCATGTGTTCGCTGTGATGGATTATGCATCTCAATCCTGTTTCAAGTCTCTACAAGTTGATTTTTATAGCATGCTGGAATAAACTGAAACCAACAGCAGCCTGGAAGGTAAGAAAAACAAGTTTAATATTTACTCCTCCATGGTGCTCAGTCACATAACGTGTATGTGGATTGCATTTATTGGGCTCAAACATGCAAAACTCAGCGGTATGCTCCTTTAAAGCTTCTGCCGCATTGCTTGTCAGTCGTGGCAAGCTCTGGTGGGCCTCCTCCTGACTATTGATTTGTATCTGTCTGGAGGAGACGCTGTCAGCAGAGCTTTTAGTTCTGTTTAACCACCCTGCTCTGCTGAGCGAGCGGCGTCCGTACAGCAGAGGACGACCAGCTTCCCCCATCAGCCACGGGGCATTTAGGAGTTAACAGCCTCCCCCGAGGGCAAGCTGAAAACAGTTGCCGAGGAAGCATGGAATGTCGCTCCTTCACTTTCCTCTCAGACTGAAAAAACGATGAGCTGAGTAAAACGTGGCCTCTTCATCATCCATCATCTTGAGCATGTTTAATATTAGGATCAGCCGCTTTATCAATCAGTCAGGGTGAACAGATTAATTGCTACTGATCAGCTATAATCCTTTATTGATTTCACTTATCGAACACTTCAGTCATGAAGGGGAAGCGGCATGTTCTGGGATGTTAAAGCCTTAAAACAACTGAGACGTGGATTGTTTCTGTGGGTGTAAATCAATATTCAGAAGGCTTTTCCCTGACGTTTCTCTGACACGTTTGCAGGAAGTTACACTTGCTTGTCTGGATCAGCTACTTTTATCACAACTCCAGTTGGGCATTTGCTTAAAAAATGCAAATAAGATCAGTTAAAATTAATGAGCCATGTGTCTTTCAGCCCCATCAAAGCCAAGATTATCTCCCCAAATCTGCTGGAAGCATTATCAGCCTCAGCACCACCACTGAAGACCAGAGAACTAAGAAAAACATTGTTTTTCCTCTCTGCCACCAATAAAAACACAGAGCGCTAAAGCCTGCTTTCACACTCTCCATTGGCTGAGAGGCTGCCAAAAATATTAGGCTGATTGGTTGTTGCTAAGCAGTCAGCTCTCTGAGAGGGTGGAGGCTTGGCGGCCCTCAGCCTGTGGCCCCGCCCCCTCCAAGTCACGCTGTGAATGTAGAAGTGGAGAAGTCACAGAGAGCAACGAGTTCAACTTTAGAGATGCAGAGAAAGAGCGAGAGACAGAGGAGCTTCATTTAGAGATCAAAGCCTCCACAGAGCCTTTGTACTCCAGATAATGGAGAAGAAAAGGCGTGGGGTGGAGTGGGCAATTTAACTGTACAAGGTACCATGATGGTAATGAAGAAAAGACAAATCGAGGGGAGGAGAAGGGGAGAATCATCTACAAAAATAGTACAAAACTGAACAATAAGAGCAAAGTCAACTCAAAGAAAACCAACACGATATAAATTAGAACTTGAGGCAATTTATTTTCCGTGTCTGAGCCCCGGGACAGCGTTCCCATGCACGCCACCAAAGGGATAACACGTAGCCTGCGGGGCCGCTGCTGCCGAACCTGACAGATCCAGGCAGCGAGAGATGCTGAAGAAGATGTTGGAATGGAGAGAGGAAGAAAGAGAGAGAAAGAGCAAGAGAGGCCGGGCTGCCAGCGGAGCAGCGTTGTTAGCGTCCTCGCCTGTGTTGCTGTCAAAGTGTCATAATAGTGCCGAGCGCTTCTTCAATCACGGCGCGTACGGCGGAGCAGGGAGCCAATTAGCCCGGCTCTCAGCAGACTCTCTGCTCCTCAGAGACCCGCAGCCTCAGTCTGCACTCGCTGGCAAAACGGGGCTGACGGTAAACACGCTCCATTCAAAGAAACGAAACAACCAGGATGTTTACACAGGCCGAGTATCCAAGGAGTGGGAACCACCGAGCCGGACCAATCACAGCAGCCTGCTTCCGTCCGCCGGCCAATCGCGGCGCTGCTTTTCCCTTCTCGTTCGGCCAATAAGGGAGCGGGTCTTNTCCGCCGGCCAATCGCGGCGCTGCTTTTCCCTTCTCGTTCGGCCAATAAGGGAGCGGGTCTTCAGACTGTGGGCCAATGGCAGGGCGGGACTGCCTGTAACTATGCAACAGCAAGCAGCCTGGTTGCAGGCCGGCGTGTGGAGTTCTGCTGCTACCGCGAGGCAGAATAAAAACACGGGAGCGTGGGGAGCACGTGGGGAGAAAGTTATGATGCGGCGCTGAGCCGGCCGCACCCAGCAGGACGAAAGAAAAGTATAAAGAAAGCCAAGAACTGCTGACCAACGACCCATTTAAACGTTTTAGCCACCGTTAAAGTGACTTTTACTACAAAATAATAAAAGATGGGACTAAATGTCTCACCTGGTTGATTTTTGCTTTTAAGACACTGCAGCCACAGCAAAACTCACATTAACCGTCTAAAATAATCTATATAAGCTACGAATACTAATAAGAGCAAGTATAAAACCTTATAAGGCTCAGAGTGGAGATAAGTCCGCGGGATATTTTAAGGACCTGTAGGCAATTAATTTCATTCCACACAAAACAGCAAGCTAGCACAACATGGAATTTTCCTTTGACAAACAAGCATATTCCCCTTTATACTATTATATATTTTATTACATTTATGCTTGATCTGATTCTGATTCAGATTAAGTGTAAATGTAATGTGTGTGCGGCTTATTGACATGTTAGAACAATACGTGTTAGACTGAAGACACATTAATAAAGCAGATATCAGAATGAAGCTCAAAGGTCTCTGAGGTTTATGTAACTGTGATGAGAGAGAGGGGGGGTNCACAAAACAGCGACCTCACATCTGGGTCACTGCAGCAGACCACTGCAACGCCGAGGAAGGGGTGTGGTAGAAAAAAATCTCCTTCTACCAGCACACACACACACACACACACACACACTATCTAAAAGCATTTCCATCATCCCAAGTGTGCTACCCTCTCCAAACCGAAACATCTCACACGTGGTTAAATCCAAACTCTATGGCGCCACGCTCCTGTCGCCTGATTGGCTGGGCTGCAGCTCTGATCCAAGGATCTGATTCGTTGTTGCTAAGCAGTGAGGAGCCATCGACAGTGAAAACAAGACAGCGTGGTCCCATTAAGTACGAGTGAACTCCTTGTGTTCATCCTTCCCTCCCTCCTTTCTTTTCCTCCTTACAGCATCCCACCTTTTTGCCTCTGCCCCACCCATACTGCAATGCTGCATCCGACCAAAACAACGGCGACCTAATAAACTCATTACCGTGATAATCACATTATAACAATACTGACTGGTAATCATATTCCTGATGAGCGGGGAACTATTTCCATCACACACACTAATCAAAGCGAAGTTAACCTGAGCGATGAGTCCTGATGTTTCTGACATTTTCATCAAGTTTTCATCAGAAAGTCAGAGATAAAACAACTTCAGCTCACAAAAACACTCACAAATAATGTCTGCGTGGCGTTTTTTTAGATTTCTGCTGCAGAGAGACAGAAACTTTGAATAACTAAGTAAAGAGATGATTAAAAACATGTCAGACATGATAAAAAGGTAAATAAGAAAAAGACAATGAGGATAAAATCAGGTTAAACTGATTGTGTAAGCGTGTGTGAAGTGGTATTTGTGGATGTTACACACAGGAGCAGCATGTAGACCGACACGTTAACGTGCTCCTTTAAAACGCTCCACGGAGAGTTAGAGCTACACCTTACTCAATCATCTCCATCTCCATCTGTTATTTTGGGGACAGAGTCTATTAATAAAACCCACAACATCTCCCTGGTTACAGGCAGCGGCTCTACTCAAGCTACAAAAAAAAAAAAAAAAAAAAAAAAAAAAAAAAAAAAAAAAAAAAAAAAAAAAAAAAAAAAAAAAA
>VXCM01009521.1:0-33314 GCA_014773175.1 Lucifuga dentata | reverse complement strand
GGGGGGTAGCAGGTTCAAACAAAGCTGCTTGTCCTCTCTCCTCTCACCTCCAAGCGCTCCCAAAGGTGCTGGAGGTCCCGTCGGAGCGCTCGCTGGCAGAGGCATCAAACCTGGCAAGCGCCACCACATGCATGATTTACACACAAAAGCTTTTAAACATACATGCGCACGTACACACACACACACACACATCGGAAGACAGATGTAAACAGCGGGTCTCCTGAGCAGCATCTGTAACGTATGGATGGCAGCCTTAAAGGTGAAGTGACAAGCATCAGAAGACAAACAGCAGCTCGTGTCTCAACCTGAGGCCCGATCAAAGCCCACACCTAGATTATTTATAGATGACAGGATGCAGGAGCCAAGAAAAACAACCACAACTGACACAACATCTGCAACATTGACGCGTGAGAGCAGGCGTCTTTTTTTTTTTTTTTTTTTNTTTTTTTTTTTTTTTTTTTTCAAGCCGTCCACATGAAATGTTGAAGAGCCTCTGAAGTGCTACTTTCCAACATTTAATGTCAGGAAAAAAAATGCTTCAGTGGAAATTTGTTCTCTACTAAACAAAGGATGCGTCCTGGATGTGTGAACCCTGTCAACAAAGCAGCCGGGTTCCCCTCCTTCCCCCAAAAAACGCCTCCTTCATTTTCATTTTGTGGCATGAAGAAGGTCGTCAGTCTGATTTTGAGCAGCAAATGTGTATTTTGGAGGAAAGTTCTGAACTTCTTGTCTATAAAGATGTTGTTTTTTTCCCAGCAAACACTTTGGAGGGTGTGTTCTTGTTGTCACAGGGCGGAACTTATCAGGCGGCTGTTTGACGTGGAAAAACTGAATCATTTGCAGGTGAAAGCGTGAAAGGTCACAGTGGGAGGCTGACCTCAGGAGCCATGATGTGGAGGTTTTTACTTTCCAAAAAGTCCTCAGGTTCACCGTTTCAGTCTCAGAGGTGGAAAAAAGATAAAGTAAAACAGCTAAAAAAGACAAATATGCTAATGTCAGATAAATAGACAAAAATCAGCAATTTAAACTAATTTATCCACTAAATAATGATGAACTTGTTGGGAAACATTTTAAGCCTCTAAACTAGAAGCAAGTCATCATTTCTCTATGTAAAACCAAAACAAAAATCTGCTGACTAAACAAGAAAACAACAAAAAGGTGCCAAATATTATTAAATGATTGAATTTTTTATTTTTTTTTACGTCACCCAGCCGACAGAAATGCAGCTAATTCACATTTTATTGACATTTCAAAAGTTCAGACAATTGTCTTGACAGGTGGATGGAAACAAATCTACTGTAAATACTCGAGGGGAAACATTAAAAAGTGATGCACAGCTGTGCGTGTGTGTGTGTGTGAGAGAGAGAGAGAGAGAGAGAGAGAGAGAGAGAGAGAGTTGTAGAAAAACACACAGACAGGGTTTGATTTGAACGTCTGACTCTCAGCGCTGCTTTTATAAAAACTGGGCTACTAAAACATGCTGTAAAAAAAAAAGCCGTCTGTGTTTTGAGGCTAAAAAGGCTAAAACATGTTCAGGTTTTATCTTTCTTTTCATCATTCTCATATTTATTAAACTCATTCTCACGTTTAAGTCTTTATAGTTGTTAATTTACCTGTTCGTACTTACAGGCGTTTCTATATCAGTGTTAGTATTTGTCAGTATAAATGCAAACTCAGCCCTTTAATGGAACAGAAAGTCAGTTAACAGTTCATATTTTGGTAAATGGATAAAAACACTAAAATGATCTCATCGTGAGTCACCCATCTTTGTTCTGGGACTATTTCAGGCGCCGCATCAAAACAAAACAAAGCAGTGTGAAGAAGTGTCAGCCATCATTCTGTATTATTAAAAAATGATATTTAAATGTCCTCAAACTGAAACGTGTCAAAGCCAAAGGTGTCCGACGACAGAGTGAGCGGAGAGCTAAAGAAAGAAGAGGAAGAGAGAGTGTGTGTGAGAGCAAAGATGAAAAGAAAGTGGTAAACACAGGTAGAGGTGTAGAAGGCGAGCGGTGGAAGGGCGTGACCAGCAGCACGGCGAACGCTCGGAGCTTTCCCTGCTGCTGCTGAGGTGCATGACCAGGGAATTCTCTGCTTCTACCACACCAAACTGCTTTGCTAATTACTTTGGATTTCCTCTTGATGCTGTGTTGCAGATTTTAGACAGAAGGATTTTCCTTCGTCATACACTCTGACCAACATAAACATGAAAACTTCTCTCTCTGCTTCTGTTCTCTTACACGATTTCTGAGATGTAACATCACCTGTTCTTCTCGGCTGATACAAGTTGAAAACTGAGTTAGAAAACTGGCTATAAATATATAAAAGGATTAAAATCTGATGTCTAAAAGTTCTCAAAGTTTCAAGTGAAGGCAGACTGAACAAACCAACAACCACGAGGCAAAGACTTAACAGCATTTTTAGTAGCAGTTTTTAATGTTAGAAACACCAAAGTGCTCCAAAGTAAGAAAAGGTCCTCCTCCTCCTTTCTTGAAAAGCAGACGGCCCATAAATTATAGCACAGACAGAATATGTTATTGCTGAATCCAACATAGGAAAAGCCGATGAAACAAGGACGATTTAAGAAGCTTTGTCACAGATGAAAGTATCAGACAGTGGGGAAGAATATCATAAAAAACACATTGCACCAAACATCTGAGGTGGGCGTCAAACCGACGGTTTGCTAAGGAAGACAAAATCGATGTCCTACCCACTGCACCAATCACTGCATCTCAGCAGCAAACATTCAATTCAACAAACTGGCCTGTAAAAAGCCACAAACTTCAGATTAGCAGTTTCCAGGGATTTTTTTTTTTTTTTTTANTTTTTTTTTTTTTTTTTAATTTATGACACAACTTTCTGCATCAGATTTACGCTGCTGTTGACATTTATAAATCCTTTTTGCCAGTTGTTAACATCAGGACTGCTTTGGTAACAGTTTACCAGCTTCATCTCAACATGAAGTCAAATACTAAGTTTTACATGTGAAATTTTTAAAATACTAACTAACTTATTGCATGATATGCATAGTTCCTACTTAACCGATACCTAAAATAAACAGATCCTGTTCAAACTTTACTTTCTCTGCTGGTATGCTGATAATCTGCAGGTTAGAGATAAGCTCTGGATATGGTGGATGGCATCTGCTAAAAAAATGATCAGGACTCATTCCTGCACTGTGATTTCAGGATAATACCAATCAAATAAAACCAGGATTTAGCTGATGAGGATTAACCTAAACCTGACAGGAACCACCTTAAACATGTTGCAAAATCTGCATCACATGCATCCATGTCTGTACAAGGATCAAATAAGACAGACTAAATTTTCCATAAAGTTAATTCAGAGAGTTGAAAGGGTAATCCATCAAAAAAAACTAGTTTATTTTGATTGCATAAATTTAAAAAAAAAAAAAAAACTACAAACCTATGGACTCAACAGCATCATGACACGTGTTCTAATTGGTGCAAGAGAAGCTGAATTACCCAAAATCAGCATACAAGCATAATGATAGCAAACTATACTGTATGTCAATGTACGTTAACAAAGCAATAATAACCAAGTTTATAACTTTTCATAAACTTTAATTTAAAGCTTGTTATCGATGCGCAGCAGGAACTCATCCTGTCAAACTTTACGGTCGATGCGCTGAACATGTTTTGACATGCCAGTCCCTTAATTTAGAACTGTACAGAATATATATTATATATTTTAAATTATTTTAAGGATATAATGTGTTGAATTTAATGTCAAATAATACCTTAAAAGTAGCCGTAACCTCATATGCTCGCCGTTCGAGTTCGTCTCGGCTAATTTTCGTGTGATTACCACCGCAACTTCTGGGTCGAAACTCTGCGTTCCATTATCGGACCGGCAGCAAAACATGCTCGTTAACAACATTTAATCACCTATTAGTGTTTTGACAGTTTGCTGACACCGCTTGACATCACTTCTACAAGTAATTCATTACTTAAATTGGGACATTGATTATTGTAGTGTCGGTTAAAACAAGAGGAAACACAAGCAACGGAATCCACAAATTATTCTTGCCGAACGGAGAATGAATACTTGGCAGGCGTCCAAATCAGAATGCTAGAATAAGCTAATGTTAGCTAGCTAAACAAATGCTACGAATAGGTGTAAAGTTGTTCCTGTTTTAACGCTGTTTATTATCGCCGTTTACATTTTGGTGGCGCAGGTTACGTTACACGAGCATGTCTGACCGGTGCTGTCCGATAATGGATGCCACGGTTAGCTGTACGCTAAACTTCACTTTCTTTTAAGATTACCTTGTTTCGTGGACGTTTCCGCTACTTTCCCCGTAAGACTCGTCGGTGTCCCCCGTGCCTCCATTCTCATCGTCCTCCACAATAACGTCTCCTCCGATGACCGGGCCACCTACGTTCTCCAAGCCCCGCTCCATGACTCTTGCACCATCTTCTTCAGAGGACGAAGCAGAGCCCCGGGTGCCTGGCTGCGGCTCCCCCCCGATGGCGGAGCCCTGAGTCTGCGAAGTCTCGATTCCGGTGAGCGCTTTCAGCAACAGCAAGAGCACCAGGGAAATGCTCACGTTTCCAAAGTGAAGCCCCCTTTCCATTTGTAAGACTGGCACATTAGTGAAATATGCGATTTACATGTCTTGTAAATCTTAACATAAAAAAATAAAAGTGCAAAACTATGCGTAGAACTAAGAAAACTCGGCTGTCTCGCTAAAAAAATCCCTTCAAATCTGCTCTTGAGGTAAACATAAACAGCCACTGGGACACCATGTTATTCCCTTTATACCTGACTCGGACTTGCCTTAGTGATACTAAGCCCCGCCTCGTTTCTACTCCAGGATTGGTCAATAAAAACGACATGTTCGTTAAAATTTGATGTAAACGCATCTGATAGGACTATTTACTGCCAATCACAGACACTCGCATACTAAGCAGAATCCGATTGCATCAGATGTGTGTCAGTCAAAGAGGCGGGGTCTGTAGTGTCAGCCCACCGAAACAGTGAATTCTATTGGCCGAGTCTGCTGTCAGTCAAAACGACGCAGGCGCACATCCTGCTTCCACAAAACGAGAGCAAACCGTGACGCAAAAAAGTCCCCGGTGGCGATTCCTGTCGCGGGGATGTGATTGGTGGGGTGTGCCGTCATCCACCCAATGAGAAAAATGCAACCGAGTAGCAGCAAGACCATTGGCTGGTTTACGCACCCGCGGATCAAATGGAAGCACGTGATTGGATATCTAACCTGTCATTCATAAGCGGTTGTCAGGACAAGCAAACAGCCGACCTGAAACTATCAACGTGGCTTTCGTGTCGGTATATTTCCTGTTCCTTATCGCGAGTCACAGCGGATGAACAGACAGGTGATGCCATAATGTCGGATGATTGACATTTACCTTTATAATGGATATATTTAGAAAGGAATGCGTTTATGTAACCTGCCTGTCAGTTCCTCGTGAATAAACTTACATGACAACAACTTAAAACCTATTAAAGAATTATTGCAAGTTATATGTAGATTTTATAATATTTATTTTTGTTGTGTGGTATTAAAAGTTATTGAGCAACATCTCGTCTCGTGCTCAGTTTGCACATTACAGTGGAGTCAAGCTGCTTACAACTCGAGCGCCCTCATGTGGCCAAAAAGGAGAACTTGCAGCAGATTGCTGAGGACATTCTGCACCATTGAGGTTTCATTACAAGCATCTTAAAGTATGACAGCTTGGAGCTTCTATTTATTTATTTTATATTAAGTAATTCAGTATCTAGCATGTTGCAGCGCACATTGGGCTCTGATTTTCATGGACAGAATCTCAAACCACAGCCGCGGACTGAAGAGTCCAGTTTGGTGACATCAGGACTGCATCTGTTTGTTTTTTGTGGATGATAAAGTCGTAATGGCTCCATCAGGTTTTGACCTTTGCAGCTGGGATGAGTCACCACCTCCAAATCTGAGGCATGGCACTCTGTCACAAAACAGTGGACTGGCCCCCTTCCAGGTGGAAATCACTTACATGCCTAAAGCATCTCAGGGTTTTGTTCACACCTGATCTAGAGTAAGGTTTGTGCATTGCTGTGGCGTTTGCTGCGACGCAGGAAGAACTGAGGGGGTGAAGAGAGCCGAACCTGAAATAAACCTCCCAGCAGTCGATCTATATTCCAATCCTCAACTATGGTCATGACCTCTGGGTAGTAGCTGAAAGAATGAGATAGCAGGTACAAGTAGATGAAATGAGTTTAAAGGACATACTGGTGATTTTGCATGTTTAAGCCCAATAAATACTACCGCAGTACTGTCAACCACTTTCCAAAACATAAAACCGTATTTTAGTTTTCATGTTATTTTGTCAAAATCAAATGTTCAGTTGATACACCCACCTTAAAATTCCATGTTTCACCTGCTAAGGTCTACATCCAAATATATAAGGGACAGTCAGTGTCTAATTTCTCAATAAAGCATTCTTCTCCAGGGAAGAGTGCTTCTATATTCCCTGGTGGAGATATCCAACAGGTAGGAACACCTGGGCTGACCCAGAGGAGGGAAATATGGGATACTTTGCTCAGTACTTTGCTTTGTTGCCTCTATAAATCGGACCCGGATAAGCAGAGAAAAATGGATGATGGAAAGATTTATTCAATATTCCCGACTTTATTCCACTGTTTAAGCTGGTACATTTTCATACAATCATAGTAAATAAACAATGGAGGCATAATATCACGTTTGTTCCTGTATTGGTTCAGAAACTAGTCGTACCTTGACGGCAAAATCAGAATCACAGTCTTTTGGTTCAAGAATGGATGGAAAAAAAATGGTTTAAAATATTTAAAATGGTCTGGAACCTGTTATTTGACCCAAACTGGACCAGGTGTTCAGGACAGTTTCATTGGTCTACAAGTCCCATGTAACTTGATTTTGAGTAAAAATCAGCAAAATATTTGCCAGTAACACAACAGAAGCGGCTTGTAGACAAACTGTTTTTAGCTGGTTTTGCAATAATTTCCCAGCCTTCATGTTCTCCTGACATCCAAAAATAAAGGCAGAGTGTAAGGCATTGAACAGAAATTCAGAGGTAAAAGAGGAAATATGACAGATACACACCGACTCATAAAACTAAAACACGAAATGGTGCTTGTGGATAAAGAGGTAACAAGGGCCGAAACAACAAATTGATTAATTGATCAACAAAATCAATGCAATGTGTGCGACAGCAGCTGCTGAATGATAGATTTTATACATCATCTTTACCTTTAAAGCTGCAACATACAGTAAAACTTCTCCAGTACTTGGAATGATTTATGATCTTGACAAAAAATGTAAAATATAACCTGAAAAAAAACCCGTTTCTTACCGTTTACCTTTGTAAAGGTAAAAAAGTTGAACCATTACAGTTTAATAGTCACGCCCTCAAATTAAACCGAGCTTTAAGGATTTGTTTTTGGTTTTTTTTTTTTGTCCTTTAACACGTCCCTACTACACTTCTGAGACATTTAAACATACAAATTTCTCCTTTAACAGTGCAGCTTTAAGCAAGGTTTTGCAGAAACGCCAGTAGGCAAGTTGTTTGAACATTAGTCGAGGCTAAAGTATGTTATCCATTGATTTTGCTACAGCTGCATCAGAAAGGACGTCCTGCTGGTTTGGCTGAAAGGCTCAGTATGCAGCCGCAGCGTCGCATGTTCTAAATTTGTTTGTGACCTTTACAACCTCATTTATGTGCACATCTGGCTGTCTCTCTGTTGCTACATGTAGAATCGGCCGAGTCTGTGGCACAAGACTTCCTGTCGTCGATTGAGTAAGGAAAGAGAAAATCACGCGAGTGACTCGACAGGCACGGAAAAGAACCGAGACGGAGGAAGTGTGTGAGTGAAAACATGCAACATACATGATGATACACACATTCGGAGGTTTGATTTTAGTGAAACAGAAAGGAGAATGGTTTGAACCTGCAGAGGAATCCACAGATTTCCCACATTCTGTCTGTACTTTGAATCTCACAGAACAAAACCCTCAGAAGTGCATTATTTTATAACATCTACTTCCTTCTATGTCCGCAAAAGTTCAGAAGGTGCGATTAAGTAAAACGTAAAATGTTTTTTACCATTCTATTGTCACAAACGAGGTTAAATTAACTAAAATACTGCTGTATGAGACTCAAAGCAACTCCTTAAAAAATTCTGAAAACACAGAGCTTCGATTTCGCTGAGCTGAAAACGGCGTGGAGGAAAGGTCAGTGTGCTGCTGTCACAGTGTGATGTCACAACGTCCTCACCTTGCTGGTTCTCAGTGAGTTTTAATTCTATCAGTACATCCAGCACTGTATTTTTCTGTGAAGCTGCTATTTTGTTCATATCATGTAAATCAACAGAACTTACGGTGCATTTTTTGGTGTTATCTTCTGGGTGCACAAAATTTTAAATGACCTAAGTAATTTTTTGGAGCTTCTTGCTGTGCAAATTTTGGATATTAAAGGACCATACCATCCATTTTGCTGTTTGAGCCTAATATATTAAATTTTCATACAGGTAACGTTACTGGCAATCATTTCTCAAAGCATAGTGTTCCATTCACTGGAATGGTGAATTAAAAATGTTTTTCCTACCTTCCAGACCTCCATTGGTTTCAGTTCATTCTGCTATTAAAATCAACTTGTTGATACTGTAAACGTTCTTGGGATAGGTAATCCATCATCACCAACAAGACGTGTATTCAGGTTTTTTTAGAAGTTACGTAATTTTAGCATTTAAGCTCAATAAAAAGCGTGGAGTGAATGTATGCCTCCACCGGGGAATATAGTCCCAAAAGAAGACCTGCGTTGATGGAAAAATTTAAAGGACCATGACTTCATAACTGTATAACTATTAGCAGGAGAAACATGGATTTTTAAGGTGGGTGTATCACTTGAATATTTGATTTTGAAAGATTAAGAGATTTTGCAAAATATCAGGAAAGCTGAAATACGGTTTTATCCTTTGGGAAATGATTGTCAGTAACATAATATGTATGAAAATTGAATATATTAGGCTCAAACATGCAAAATGGTCAGTATGGTCCTTTAATCAGTAAAACTGTCTTTAAATAAGTTTATCTCCTTAATGTTTTGAGGAGCGTTAATAATAAGACTTCAAGGCACATCATTTTTTTTAGCATTCAATTGGCTGATGGACTTTAACTGCAGCAGCTCAGAAGATAATAAAGTTTGATGATTACCTTATTAAATGTAATTTAATAGCAGGACTTTAATAGGATTGTAAGGCACGCCTTCATTGACTCTGCAGCGTGTTTACCTCAGCCTGCAGACGTTCAATCAAACCCGAATCACAGGAAGAGCCCACATCCTGATGTGAGCAGGCCGAAAAACAGACTGGAAATAACTTTTATCAGGCGCTCTTCATTTTACCCATCAGGCACTTCAATACTCACGTTAACAGAAGCTCCACTTACAGGATCGACAAAATCGACCGATCCTGACTCTGATCTCTGCTCGTGAGGCGTGTCGCGTGGCGGTTTTGTCCGTGAGAGGGTAGAAATCATAAAGGGCACTTGCGGGAGAAGTGAGGTCATGGAAGGGGAGGAGCCGACAGTGAATATGGCAAAACTCGTCAGTGGATTGGAGGATCCCGAAGTCGCACGCTTCCGTCCTCCATGCCGAAGTAAGCCCTTTCAGCCATGCCGACGAAGAGCCCGGTCTCCACCACACCTGAGGACCATGCAGAGATCCACAGAGGAGAAACTTCAGACAGACGAACCTCATCGCTTTTTCTAATCCAAACTTTAAGACTGATTTTTTACACATAAACATCCTTCTATTCGAACTGGAACACACTACAACCCCAAAATGCTGCTATAACATCAGCTAAACAGAGTGTCATGCTGCATTCACTGTGACTCAGAATTTCCAAATTCCAACTGGGAAAAGTCAAAGAAAAGCCCCTTTAAAGGACCATACCACCCATTTTGCATGTTTCAGTGTAAACTATTCAGTTTTCATACATGTAACATTACTGACAATCATTTCCCAAAGCATACTACTGGAACGGTGAATTAAAAATGTTTTTCCTACCTTCCAGACCTCCATTGGTTTCAGTTCATTCTGCTATTAAAATCAACTTGTTGATACTGTAAACGTTCTTGGGATAGGTAATCCATCATCACCAACAAGACGTGTATTCAGGTTTTTTTAGAAGTTATGTAATTTTAGTGTTTAAGCTCAATAAAAAGCGTGGAGTGAATGTATGCCTCCACTGGGGAATATAGTCCCAAAAGAAGACCTGCGTTTATGGAAAAATTTAAAGGACCGTGACTTCATAAGGCTGCGTAACTATTAGCAGGAGAAACATTGATTTTTAAGGTGGGTGTATCACTTGAATATTTGATTTTGAAAGATTAAGAGATTTTGAAAAATATTAGAAAAGCTGAAATACGGTTTTATCCTTTGGGAAATGATTGTCAGTAACGTAACATGTATGAGAATTGAATATATTAGGCTCAAACATGCAAAATGGATGGTATGGTCCTTTAATTTGAAATTCCAACTCAAGCTTTCCCAACTCCACGTTCAGCGTTGACTCATTTCAACATAGCTGCTCGGACCATAAAACAGTAATTTCTCTATTTATTAATGAACGTTTTTGAATTTTGAAAACATTGCTTCTTTTTGTCCGACGGAACAAACAAAAGAAAAGTTTTCATGGAAGCGTCCATGTTGTCTCCCACTTTGCTTAGCTGGGTTGTTGTAAATGCAGTAATTCTGAGTTACAACAAAGACGACAACTGGAACTCCACCATCACCAATCTATAATTAATCTTATTGATTTAATGATAGGGCGGGAATTCGCCATGCAGCAGCCAATCACATCCTGCCACAACAACACCATGAACGTAACCTGGAATCGTCTGACGGCTCCTCACCNCAATCACATCCTGCCACAACAACACCATGAACGTAACCTGGAATCGTCTGACGGCTCCTCACCTGGGATCATCTTGATGGCCATGTTGACTTCCTGCCAGTTCTGAGCGTGCTCAAACTTCCAGTCCAGGATGAAGTTGCTGTTGTCTGTGACCACGGGACCCTGAACGCCACACGGATATAACACGCCTCAGTCACATGATCCACAGCTCTGACAAGCTCATATCTTCATAGTCAAAAGTATTCAACTAAGGCCCTAGTTGCACAGAATCAGAACTAATCTTTTAAGGTTTTTTATTTTATTTTCCAATAAAAAATGACATGATGAAAATAAAAGTGGAAACGCGTCACTTTGTTAAAATGAAACTGAATGAACTGTGACAATATGGACGACAGCGAGCTCTTTAAGTTTTATCAGCTAAACCTGGTGGAAGATTTCCAGCTTCAAAATGCTTCCATCTGCTCTGACTGGAAGAATTCCAGTTATGAAGTGACTGTTTATGAATGTGAAGCGACGTGTTGATAAGAAAACAGCATGTGTGCGACCGTCAAACCTTCCCCGGGAAACAAACGGCGATTCAGACTCTCATTAGTGGACAAATTGTTTCCAGGTTCAACAGTCAATGAGAACAAACAACACAACGAGCCAAAAGAACACACAGCTCCGTCTGCTGCCGCCTTCTTTTTTTTAAAGAACCGAGCTGGAGGCTAATAATATTAATATTAATAAACTCGTTATGCACTGATGTTAATGAGGCACATACATGTTACAGGTTAAATATTAATTATGTTCACTTAAAATAAAACTTTGAGGATTTCAGCGCAAACTTCCTCAGCGTCCACCGTCTGCTGCAGTCAGGCCTTAATGATCTCCTTCCAGAGCTGGTAGTTCAGTCAGTGCCTTGCTCGAGGACACTGCAGCTGTTCCAATAACAAATCAGTGTCCTTTTGTTTAAAATGAAGTACAGTTTATCCACTAACTCGCCTGCTGCTGCCCGCATCGATTTGATTAAATCCATGTAAAATCCACAAAGCTGCTGCAGCGTATCTCCACAGAATGGTAATGGCATGTGAGATGTTTATTTTGAGCTCTATTGCCGCCCCAGATGCTGCTGCTTGAAGAACCTGAGAGACCAGAATCTTTATTTCTGCCACTGATCACAAAGACACCGAAACAGGACAAATACAGCAGCACATCCTCGACTTACTGCTTTACTGACAGCCATCCTTAAGTTGGCTTCACCTCCGAAGCGTCTGGCGATCATCCTGGACACGGGCACGTACGCCATGGGGATAACCTCGATGGGAACGCCCTTCTTCCACTGCTGGCCCAGAGCCTTTGAGTCCTTCCTGTGATGAGAAATAGGCTAACGAGCGCTGGATCTAGACTTGCATACACATGAACCTCTTAAAGCCACATCGTCTAGATACAGACCACCATATAAGAGCTCATCCTCATAAACGCCTTCTGAAGCTGACGGTCAAACATGCAATTTTTCCATTTTTCCGTTCTGTGGGAAGCATGTTGTCACAGTTTCACTTGTAATCCTACATCGCTTGTTAGAAAAACAAACAAACCTGTAGTCAGCGATGACGATGAAATGTTTAGCACAACCAGCTACGATCTTCTCCTGAGTCAGGCAGCCGCTGAGAAAAAGAAGAGAGGGTGAGACAAAAGTTAAAGGACCATACCACCCATTTTGCATGTTTGAGCCTAATATATTCAATTTTCATGAACATAACCTGACTGACAATCATTTCCCAAAGCATATATGGAATGGTGAATTAATAATGTTTTTCCTACCTTCCAGACCTCCATTGGTTTCAGTTCATTCTGCTATTAAAATCAACTTGTTGATACTTGAAACGTTCTTGGGATAGGTAATCCATCATCACCAACAAGACGTGTATTCAGGTTTTTTTTAGAAGTTATGTAATTTTAGTGTTTAAGCTCAATAAAAAGCGTGGAGTGAATGTATGCCTCCACCGGGGAATATAGTCCCAAAAGAAGACCTGCGTTTATGGAAAAATTTAAAGGACCGTGACTTCATAAGGCTGTGTAACTATTAGCAGGAGAAACATGGATTTTTAAGGTGGGTGTATCACTTGAATATTTGATTTTGAAAGATTAAGAGATTTTGCAAAATATCAGGAAAGCTGAAATACGGTTTTATCCTTTGGGAAATGATTGTCAGTAATGTAACATGTATGAAAATTGACTATGTTAGGCTCAAACATGCAAAATGGTGGTATGGTCCTTTAAAGACGACGTTGCTGAAGCTCTGCGGCCTGCGCTGAAATCTGCTCACCCTCCTCCTTTGATCAATGTCAGATCTGCATCCACTTCGTCTGCCCCGTCAATCGCCACATCGAGCTGCGAGGAGAGACAGCAGCAACTTATCAGACATCAAAGAACACAGATAACCGTGCGAATGATTGTGAAATTTGGTCAGACTGGCTGTGACTGGCTGGTTGCTTTGGGTTTGAGGCTCTGTGAATCAATTCTCTGCATTTAAAAAGTGAAGGAATCAGCAACAATCAGCACATCCTTGTTTCTGTGACTCTACAAGCCTCGTTTTGAAAACATTCCAGTTCAAACTGACGATGCTTGAAGGCAACATACTGAGGCTCATTTTTGGCTCCACGGTTTTCAGATTCATGTGTAACGAGCTCGTCGTACCTCTGGGTGTCTGTCCAGATCCGACAGCGTGAGGCCATGCTGGAGGATCAGCTGACGAGCCTGCGAGCAGAAGAGGGAGAGATGGGAAAAAAGGTGATAAAAGCAGTTCAACAATAAAGTGAAGGAGAAGCTCAAAAAACAACTGGGATACCATTTTTATTGTTACCTTTCAGGAATTTCAGATTTATGAGAAAGTGTATAATCAGGAAATCAGAAAAGCATTCCTGTCTTTTCTGTCATATGATTAGATATGTGAGCTGAATGTAGAATCAAATCTATCACCAACTCTGCTTGTTATACACTTCTCAGCCACCAGGGTGAATGTCAAACTCACCTGGAAGGAGGTGGGCACACACACAATGTTCAGCTTCTCCTGACGAACTCTCTCCGCTTAAACAAACACACACACATTAGATAGAACAAAAGCATTTTGATTTATGGGCAATCAAACCTAATCTCATATTTGCTCGACAAATTCAGCATTTCACTTGTTTTGCAAACACAGATAAAGTTGTAGAAACACTTGTTGCCTAAAGGACCATACCATCATTTTGCATGTTTGAGCCTAATATATTCAATTTTCATACACGTAACGTTCCTGACAATCATTTCCCAAAGCATACTACTGGAACGGTGTATTAAAAATGTTTTTCCCTACCTTCCTACCTTACTTTCCATGCAAAATGGATGGTATGGTCCTTTAACTGAAACATTTGCTGTAAGGCACCTTGAAATACGGAAAATGATTTTTGAGCATGAAAATATTCAAATATGATTTTTCTAATATGTACAAAACAGATCAAACTTATGTATTGTAACAGGAAGTTATAATAGTTACCTAATCTGTCCACAGCGTAGACGATGGTTGACCCGCTGCCAACGCCAACAACCTGGTTATTCTACAGAGGATGACAAGAATTTTAACCTCACACGTCCACGCTATATTACACTTCACACATTATGTACAGTCATGTCCCTATGGCTTGTGTTACTGGTTATGCAAATCCTGCTAAAATGACTAAGATCAGTTTTTCAGACAGATTCTGAAATAAATAAATAAATAAATAAATAAATACATTTTTAAAAAACAACGAAAGGCAAGAATTGCAGTAATGTGATTACTTTNAAATAAATAAATAAATACATTTTTAAAAAACAACGAAAGGCAAGAATTGCAGTAATGTGATTACTTTCCTCTTTAAATTTTAGGAAGGAAATAAATACAAGGCAAGATTAAGTTTCCCATCACTGCTGGATTATATTGTGCTGTGATGCGTTCAAGGTGTTACGCTGCTCCCATACACATACAGAAAGAGACAAAACACCCTGAACACATCACATTACAGCAGTTTAACCAGGTTAACTCAAACACACAGACAATGTATCTGAAATATATTCATTATTTAGGTCTCAGAAACAGACAGAATCACTGCTGTCATCATATACATCTTAAAATTATAAGTACTTGGAGCTTTTTTTTTCCAGCTCCACTTTGTAATTTCTGGCTACTGTTTAAAGTTCATGCATAAATCATTTCACAACACCGCCAACATGCTAACAGGAGCGCATTTATGCTGTAACGTTGATATATTTAGCCCATAAGGCGGGATAAAGTTAGCCCGCTGTCCCGGGAAAAACATAGATAAAACTTAAGCTGATTTCATCCCAAACCGTGCCGGTTAGATAACGATAATAACTCAGAAAGAAAGGCTAGGCAACGTAGCTTTTGCTACCGTTACATTTGCTAACTAGCTAGCTCGCAGGCTAGCTACATAACAGTTTCCAATGACCTGAAGCTACAAGCTAACACCGACACCGTGGAGTGTCTGTACCTGAACATGGTTATCCACGGCGGCGTAAGCGGCCAGTTTCTTCGCCTCCTCTGCCATGATGCCGTTAGCAGCGGACTGACTGAGCGGACACACGTGTTTCTGTCGACCGGGAACCGCAAACCGGAATCCAGCTGCGAGGTTCCTGAGACAGACCAGCCTCTGGAGCCTCATGACCTGCCCACCGACCGACCGACCAACCGACAGACAGACAGACAGACCGACCGACAGACAGACAGACAGACAGACAGACAGACCGACAGACAGACAGACCGACAGACCGACAGACAGACAGACAGGCTGTTTGGTTGGACTCTGTCTTTCTTACTTTACTTATGATGATGCAAAAGACAAAAAATAAAAGCTGTGAGGGGATTTGAACTTCCAGTCTCAGATTAGAAAATCTAATCTCTACCAAATGAGCTACAGCACAAGTTGGAAAGTTATATCTAATAGCGTAAATCTGTAGGACAAATGGATAGATTGATTTAATAAGCTTGATTTAATAAATGGATAGATTGATTTAATATAATGGATCTCGAATATGTGATCCATTTCAAGATTCTTGGTTGGATTCTCGACAGTTTGTCTCGTTTTACTTTGGAAAACGAAAGAAAACAAATTACAAAAGTATGATCCTACCAGGATTTGAACTCTGCAGAACAAATCCAGCGTGCTAAACTAAGAGTTAACGCGAATTTCTTACAGGCACATTCATTAATGCATTTATGACAGCAAAATGTTGCACTGAATTTTGTTCATTTCAATGGAGTCATAAGAATTGTCAAATTCACTCAAGTAGACAAAGTACAATATGGTATCGTTCAGCTTTGGTGACCTTTGACCTTCATTCAATAGCAAACTTACAGTTGTATAAACATTTGAGGTTTGACATTTCTTTTTAGGTGAGTTTTCTGCAGTTTTGTGCTTCAGTTTCTCTTCTTCATACATGACTGATAAATGACAAATTGATGTGAAAATTAAATCAAGGAACGGTAAATATTTTAAAGGTGCAAATGTCAAATACAAATCAAAGGTCAAACCAAAAACGGTGAAAGAATATAAAAGGTGAAAGGAAAAAAAGGTGAAATAGTCAAAATCTATTTCTGATAACAGGACAAACGGGTTTAGAAAATGGATGGATGGATGGATGGATGGATGGATTATTTCATACTTATTTTCTACACATGGAAGCTGTAGCGGTTCTGGTCTTTGCTGGCAATAAGTAACAAGTGAACGCATTTAAATTGTAACTGTATATACCGGCAGGTTTCTTTACCGTCGCTTTTCCACGGTAGACGAACGTTTCATCACGCAAAGCTGAAGTGACAGCAGCAGCAGCGTGACATGAATTCATATTCACAAATAAAAATGGTGAAAATGTGTTATTGCGTGTTTACTATCGGTAGAAATTACCTGAAGACACGACAACGGTAATTACTGTGACACGTGATGAACGTTTAACATAAAACACACTTTATCCGGTGTGAGAGCGTTTCACCGCCCCGGTCCCACTTTTGGAAAGGAAAGCTGATTGATTCAATAAAAATCCAACCTGAAAGCTGAACTTTATCCGCTCATATGATTTGCAGATCTGCGATTTTCTGCAGTTCAACAGCGACACCACAAGGACGCCGAGTGAACAGCAGGAGCTGCGTCCAGAGATGCTCAATTCTGCTACATCATTTAAAAATTTTTATATTTTTTTAATAATAATTGTGCAGAAAACATAAGTGAGAGACTAAATTAATAAAACGAGACTTAAAGCTACACTAGCACCCCCTAAAGGCAGTAATGATTATTACTTTCCACTAGTGGGGCTAAAAGGTAAAGTTTGACCTGAGGGAGGTGATAAAGGAAAGGTCATGGGGTCGTTAAAATTAAACAATTGTTCCCCTTTGGAGCATCAAGTTTAGTATTATTAATAAAACTCAGCATTATAGTTAATTTATTGGTGCAGACCTGACATCAGCAGTGCTAGGTTAAACTTCTAGAGGGCCCTGGGGCAAAAAAATAATTGCTATTGGCTCCATATGAACCCTTGCTGTTGCTCATCATTGTATTTTCTATATGCTGAACTCATGTTTAATAACTTCAAATGACATGCAGGAGTGTATCTAAGGGACTGCCCACTTTGTCCAGCCTGTAATCCTATATATTTTTTAATTTCCTGTCTATACAGGTCAAGAGGTCACAAAAACCTTTAGCAATCATATAAGACTATGAATATATATTATTTGGCCTGTATTTTTGACCAAAGTGTCAGATGGACTGAATGACCAACACTGACATTGTGCCAAAAAGGTTAATGTAGTGCTATTCTAATTTTTTAAATAAATCTTTTTACACCTCTCCAATACTTAATCTGCTTGTAAGATATCGGTAGCAAACATTTAAACACAATCACACAGAAATATTTACATCACTACTACTTTTTATTTGGCAAACAGCTTGAGATAGTCTTTCTTTTTCAGTGTACAGTATATATATATATATACTATAATAAACCAACACATTCTGTTTGATAACCATTTTTCTCATTTTTACATATTACAGCTTACAAATATAGCTGATCTTTTTGACAAAATTACAGATCTGTTCGACACCTAAATTAGTATGCTATATAAAAATCCACACATCTTACATTCATGATTAGAAAAAGTAGGCTATATGAAATCAGGAAACAAAGAAAAACACCACAGTACACAATTTCAAACAAATCCAATCAGGAGGGAGTCAAGGTTTCACAAACAGAAAGTGTGTGTGTGTGTGCATGTGTGTGTGTATGTGTGTCATTGTGAATCCAATGTAAGTCCTCTGAGAGAAGTTTGCTGCTATTCCGGATCATCAGTACAGAGACGATATCAAGGAACGACAACAATACTGTCACATAAGAAGAAGAACACTTAAATCTCTGGACTCGCTCCAAAGTTAGAAACTAATACCTTGTCTCGGATTATAATGGATAGTTGATTAAAAACTAAACTTTGCATTGCAAACTGTACATATTACTTCATACCTCACAAGCTCTTCTCTCACCATTGCTGTCTTAAGGCTTAAGTCCAAAGATTATGCAAATGCTCCAGGCTTTCCTGTCATGCCTCTCTTGTCTCTGTGTGAGACATCTGCGTAAATTGGACATCTTTCTCACATCTGTAAGACGAAGTTGAACAGAACTGCGTGAGGGAGCTGCCATTTGGATATTGGGAAAGCAACTAAACCGTAATAAAATCCTGCAGTGTGAACGCCTGGTTGAAAGGCGATTTATAAATATATATATATATTTATGCATATATATATTGATTTTATCCTTTATGTGTGTGTGGTAATTGAATCAGAACAGAATGTTATGATGGCCTGAAAACTCTGCTGCCTAAAAAACACAGCTGGCCTCACGCCGCTTCGCTGATTGGTCAGGAAAACCCGAACGTCACCAGAGATGTTTGGGTTTATACACAGTATTGCTGATTATTGAGCATTGCATTCAGTTTATTGAGACGTTGCTGTTTTTTGTTTTTTTGTTTTTTTTGTGTGTGTGTATGTGTGTGTGTGGGATAAATGTCCGTTACACAATGGTATCACACTGTATCAAAACTCTGGATGAGTCATGCTTTAGGATGTGAGTCTGAGCTCCTTTAAATACGCTGAGGTGCTTAGAAATTCTCTCCCTTTTTTTTTTTTGTAGATAAGATAATCATCCCAGACATCTGGATTACATGGCAACGTTTGCAAGCACTAATCATAACATCTAAATAGAAAACAAGACCGGATTATTTTAAAACTCATCTTTGAACACTTGTTCACAAAAAGAAAATAAAAAGGGATGCATTTTGTTTCCTCCAAAGACGACCAGATCTTTTTTTTTTTTTTTTTNTTTTTTTTTTTTTTTTATCCTTTACCCAGTTCCCTTCACTATGAGCGATGTGCCAGAAGGTTGTGGGTGGAGGAGGTTGTGGGTTTTGAGGTGGTGCTGGAAGGTTTTTGATATGTAAAAACTGAGGCAAACCTGATGGAAAACAATCAAACCACGACAAACACAGAAAAACAGAGAATTACAGTTTTCTTTCCAGTTTGGGGGAATACACACAGCTAATGTTGCCCTTTTAAACTTATACACTTTCATTATGATAAATAAATATTCTATCTCAATTTAACCTAAAATATTTTTTGTATATTGCCATAATATATCCTAATATATTCATAATTTGATAAAGATTTAACTATATGTTTTGGTTTGTGCTGTCATTCTAAATAATTACACATAATATATGTCTGTGGAATGTATTTGCTGCACTTATATTTCACTATAAAAATGAGGTTTTCAGGAAGCTTGATGAAGAACAGACAGGAAGTGGGTCCATGACACACACTTCCTGTTTCTTCCTCTCTTTAAGGAACAAAGATCATTTTTCTGGAATGATTTAGAAACTAAACGTCCTCATAGAAAAAGGAGATCACAGCTGAAAGTCAAAACGTAACGCTGCACCGCCAAATACAAAGCCGTCTCCTGAAAAGTAGTGTGATTACCAGCGATTTCACCCACGGAGAGATGTTTTAAAGGACCATACTGGTGGTTTTGCATGTTTTAGGCCAATAAATACTCCCTGTTACATTGCTGCCATCCATTTTACAAAGCATAAAACTGTATTTTAGTTTCTGTGTTGTCAAAACCCCTTACCGTATATACTCGAATAGAAGCCGAGTTTTTTTGTCCAATTCAAAGCAAATCGGGGGTCAGCTTATACACGAGAAATTCAAATTTGTTCCCAGAGAAGGAAATTTCCAGGGGTGTAAATACTATCCATTACCACTACCCATGGAAAATACTTTAAATCATACCTTAGAATGATGCATTTCCTGACTAAACATCTTATTCAGCACAGTTTGCGGCGGCCAGTAAAAGCTGTTGTGATTGGTCAGTTATGGTAATCAGCTGCTGAAATAAATATCATGTTTACCGGTACGTGGATTATTTTCAGAAAATCAGAGGAATACTATGACAATACCCAGAAAAACAGGTAATTTGCTAAACTAATAAACTGATGGAACAACATCAGGAGGTCGGCTTACATACAGGTAAACACGGTAAATCTAATTTTCAGGTGAGGCACCCCCTTAAAACTCACTGTTTTGCCTTTTATCATGCATGTTTGCATCATTTCTTGATAACAGCCATCTTCTCCTGGGACTATATTCCCTGGTGGAGACACACATTTTATTCCATGAAGATACATGTTGGAAGGTTAAATTAAATATCTTCAACAACAATNAAAAAAAAAAAAAAAAAAAAAAAAAACACTGTTAGGTTTTTATTATGTTTCAAGTCTCTACAGTTGATTTTAAAGCATTCTGGAATGAACTGAAACCAAAGGCAGACCCGAAGGTAGGAAAAACAATTCTAATATTTACTGCTCCAGTAATATTTTGGTAAAATGTGTTGGTAGTAACATAATGTGTATGTGGATAATATTTATAGAGCTCAAACTTTCAAAAACAACCGGTATGGTCCTTTAAGTACATAATAACATGATCTGAGGATGGGTGTGTGTAATATACATGATGAAGATGTTACAGAAACACGTGAGTACAAAATATCAAAGGAAAGTGTTGTTAGTACTTATTGTGTGTACTTTAAACACACACCCTCAGGTAACACAGACACACACTGCAGAAAGGATCCCGTAAGGTGTAACCACGAAAATTAAAGGACCATACCAGCCATTTTGCATGTTTGAGACTAATATATTCAATTTTCATACATGTAACGTTACTGACAATCATTTCCCAAAGCATACTACTGGAACGGTGAATTAAAAATGTTTTTCCTACCTTCCAGACCTCCATTGGTTTCAGTTCATTCTGCTATTAAAATCAACTTGTTGATACTGTAAACGTTCTTGGGATAGGTAATCCATCATCACCAACAAGACGTGTATTCAGGATTTTTGTAGAAGTTATGTAATTTTAGCGTTTAAGATCAATAAAAAGCGTGGAGTGAATGTATGCCTCCACCGGGGAATATAGTCCCAAAAGAAGACCTGCGTTTATGGAAAAATTTAAAGGACTGTGACTTCGTAAGGCTGCGTAACTATTAGTAGGAGAAACATGGATTTTTAAGGTGGATGTATCGCTTGAATATTTGATTTTGAAAGATTAAGAGATTTTGCAAAATATCAGGAAAGCTGAAATACGGTTTTATCCTTTGGGAAATGATTGTCAGTAACGTAACATGTATGAACATTAAATATATTAGACTCAAACATGCAAAATGGTATTATGGTCCTTTAACTGTATGAGAGGAGTTCATGTATGGTACTGATGGAGGGATGGAACGTTAAAATGGAGGTGAAACGAGGAGTTGTGGACGGTCCGTGTTCACGGCGTGAGAGACGCCGTCTGTCCACGCTCGTCTCTCGTCTTTTCTCACACGACGGCTCATATTTCCAGTGCTTCACCTGTGGTATTGTTCTCATCGATATAAAATCAGTCTCTATTTCTCCTTTTTTTTCGCTCCCATACAGTTTTGCATTGAAAAATATGTTTTTTCCTCTATTCTTTTTTTTAATGTATAATTCCAGACGTCTATTTGTGGACCGGAGCTCGTCTCCATCTGCAGCTACATGTGTTGGGCATCCATTATGTCCAAGTATTTGGCCTCAATGATATGAGGAAGCACGTTGTTCCTGAACACAGAAGAGACAGAATTCATCAGCCATTTCTCGTTTGTGTTTGAATGAGAAAAAAACAGCAAAACATCAGATTCATCACTTCATCCTCTGAAGCTCCAGCGAACACAAACTCTTATTTATTTATTTTTGTTATTCATTATTCATTAATGTCTTTTTTTTATACCTACACTCATGACACCTAATTCCTTGCTTTTTTTAATAATATAAAACAGGGATGGGCAACTGGCGGCCTGTGGGCCGGATGTGGCCCACACCTAAGATCCATCAGGCCCTCGGATAACTTCTTAATTAATAATTAAGAATGGGAATGTTAGCTTGGGTATGTACGTTTGTTCAGAGTATTTTATCATATTTAGTACTCTGGATATGTATTTATAATTTATATGTAATGTTGTGCCTACCTGTATCAGGGACTGCAGATGGAAATTAGCTGCTAGCTAAATCTGGTACAATGCATCTTTTCTCCTTTGAGATTTTTTTTTTTTTTTTTTTNTTTTTTTTTTTTTTTTTTTTGTACATGGTTCCTGATTACAAATAACATAACAAATAAATAAACAATAAAAATTAAAACTGTAAAAAGTTTGTCCTTTGTTATTACCACCACCCATCAGCAGAGGGCGCTGTCACTCAATGGGGATATTTTGCTACCATCCATTCCATGGTAGCAAAGCTTTCNGAGGGAGAGAGAGAGAGAGAGAGAGAGAGAGAGAGAGAGAATCTCCCTTATGTATTGTTTTATTTAATGTGTGGCCCTTTGACCATGAAAACGAAATTTTATTGGCCCCCATCCTCATCAAAGTTGCCCATCCCTGATATAAAATATTAGTACAGTGGTTCTCAAACTGTGGTCCGTGAACCACTGGTGGAACTTGAAGCTCCCCCTGGTGGTAAAACAGAGAAATTTCTGCAGAGCATCAAAACAAATGAAATGTGTGGAAACCCTGCAGCAGATCAGGTCAAAGCGAATCCAGACAAACCAGCTTTAAAGCATCTGACAGCATCGTTTTTGGAAACAAAACGGCCGCCACGGTACCTGATCGGGATGAGGAGGATCATGAGCAAAGGGAAGATCATCTTCATATACGGTATGGGGTACATGCCGAACGTGCACAGCACCAGCAGCTGCATCATCTGCAGGAAGGTGAAGTAGTGGATCTTCCTCTGCGGCACTTTGCGGATGTAGTGCGTCGGCGGGTACGACGTCTGCGGGGATCAGGACCGATTCAAATTTAAATCTCTGTCCTCACTTCTCCTGCCGTCTCACAGAAATGACTAAACTGAGTGGACGGCACACACACACACACACACAGACACACACACATGCACACATCTGAGAGAAGCACTGTGGATTTTAAACCATAAATAACATTCAGCACTTTTTCTTGCTAAATTTTTTTTTGGGTGAAATGTGAGAGGCCACAGGAGAGAATCGCTGATAGGATTTGAAATTACGGTTTATTTTAAAGCTGCAGAGTGAAGATTTTTTTCATGTAAAAATAAACCTTTAATCTCTCCGGGCTGCAGTAGGACTGAGATGGAGAATCTCCTGACGTGATTCGTCCAGTAAAGTTCTGCTGTTTGGTTTGATCGTCCACAACAAGAAGCAATGAAGTAAAAAATAAGAGTTCTGGCAGATTCAGCTGCAGCGAGGAGAGATGAAGAGGAAGACTCCAGGACCATTTGGAGGATGAAGAACAACTTTTATGTTCAAACTGACATGTTTTAGCCTCAAACCCTTATTAAGGATTTTAGTCAAGTCTGATGAAATACCAACAATTACCTCTCAGCACCATGTGGAGGCGCCAACGCGTGAATTTCCTGTTTACAGGAGTGAGCAGTCATTTTCATTTTCAGTTTTATTTTGCCTCTAATCATGAATCTATTTATCCATCCATCCATCCATCCATCCATGAGTAGATTCCACAAACAAAAAATTAATGCCATCTCATATACAGTCTTGATGTTGATTGATAACCAGCGATATCTAACCTGTCAGAATTTACTAAACTCCACCCACCTGGCCGCTCTGAGTAGATTAAAACAAACACACAAAAATACATTTGCAAATATATTTTAATTAGGTCTGCTCCACCTGCACCGGGCAGCCAGTCAACCATTTGATCTGCAGAGCCCTGTCATCAACATATGGTCAGGCACACGCACACACACACACACACACACACACACACACACACACACACACACACACACACACNCACACACACACGCACACTCACCTGCTCCTTGAGGAGGAGGGCCATGCGGTCACACATCTGGTTTCCGTCGATGGAGGTGAGGGCGATGTAGAGGAAGAGGCCGTACAGGACAGGTTTGGGGATCCACTGCAGCGGGAGAGGAAGCAGCAGCACCGACACGCCGATGAAGATGTTGGCAGCCAGAGACGTCAGCCTGGTCTCCTTCACCTGGACAATACTGACACACACACACAATAAAAAGGTTGAGATAAATTACTGTGGAAAACGTTCCTACAGAAGCAGAACAATTATTTTTAGGGCTTTCTTGCACATTTTCCGTTGAAAATTTCACCATTTTCCAAACCAAAAATCCAGAGGGCATTATATACATATTACATATATGTAATGCAGGGATCCCTAACTGGCAGCCCGCGGGCCAAATGCGGCCCGCAGATCCTATCTATCAGGCCCTCAGATGACTTCTCCAAACAAAAAGAAAATAAAATTTTGTAATTTAGTCGCACTTATCTCAGGATTGCGTGGTCATAAAATGTCACGCTTGGGCTCATTTTGTTCCGGAGAAACTCAGCTTTCTATAAATATTCATATATCTCCATTTTATTAAGAAATGATGATTATAAAACACTGCAAATGCTAAATGGAAGCGCTGGGCCCGGTGCTGGGCCACTCCGGTTGTAAAGGGTTACGCTTAAAAATAAATAAAAATTAGAAAATTGTTTTCTGTTGTTATTACCAAATGAGAGAAAAAGATCAATGATGGGGGGGNAGGGGGGGTGTAGTGGCCCTTAGCTTGGCATGCTTGACATAATTTGGCCTTTGGGGAAAACTAGTTGGGGATTCCTGATGTAATGTATATACTGTAATATATATGCTGTATATGGTAATCATATCAGGTTTGGGGACAGGTCCTGCACCCAATCAGGGGACCATTAAAAATTAGAAGTTAAAATTTACTATTTGAAATTTATTCATTGTTTGAAATTTGAATAATGCATTTTATATCATGCATTATTAAAAAAAAAAAAAAAAATTGAATAATATATGTATTTCTTTGGAATTGAAGGTTAGTTGTTTTGTCACCATAGTTACTGTAGTTACTGAGGTTTAACATAATTTCTGAGTGACAAAGCTGTTTGGATGGTGAAACGTTTCAGAATTAAAAAACTTGAATCCAGTTGACCTGACTCAGTTTTCATACAATAATCTACCTGTGTGGATGATTGAGAATTTTCATCAAAATATATAGAATGTAGTTTTATTATTTTTAGTAGGCTGTTTTTGGTTTTGACCGATTTAAAAAAAAAAAAAAACCCTCCAATTTAGTTTCAACAAGATTTTATTTCCATACACACTCAAAATTAAATATTCTAATAACCATTTTCTCTCTCTCTTTCTTCCCATTTTCAATCAGAGATGTAATTTCTCAAAAAAATCCTTTACCAGACTTTGCCATACTTTGAAGAAGCCTGGATCATATATTTCCTGTGGAGCTGCTTCCATCCTCGTGTTATGGCATGATGTCATCACCTCTGCTGCACATTTATCTCACTTCACAATCTGAGTAATTCTGAATCTCTGCTAACTGTAATTTTTGCACATTTCTGCACTGGCAGACTGACGAGCCTAATCCTCTCGTCTCTCGAAAGCTCCTTCACCTCCTTCACCCGGAGAGAAAATGGCTGATTATACAGTAATCATGTAATCAGGGAAGAGCAGGATACGGTAGCCCGCCACACGAAATTACAGTCGCCGCACGCACTCAAGACGACCTTTAATTGGGCGTCTGATTAGCAGCGGTGAGAGGAGAGGACGGGTAACTCACGTCTCGTAGAGGTGCCCCCCCTCCACGCGTTGCTCCACAAAAGCCAGCTGGCGCACATGCAGGGTGGAGTGGGGGAAGGCGGCGTGCATCCAGGGCAACCCCAGCACCGACATCAGGATGTTAATGAGCCCAGACAGCATCAGGTCCCAGTGATACGCCGTGCCCTTCAGCAACCTGAGGAGCAACGCAACCCTTACAGCAACGGCAACCACAACTCAGCAACTGCGGTGAAGTTCTGATGTTGCTTCTGGTTTAATTCAGCAATGCCACTCTGGGGGATCCGTTAAACTTCAGAGGAAAGATCATTTTTGTATAATATTAGGAGTTTTTCCCAGATAAATCTTTGATCGCGTCTCTTTATTTCCTGTGTTCATATTTATTTAGAATGCGTCATCATTGTGTGAAAAAAATAAATGACTTATATTTACTTTCACAGCAAACTCGTGTTTATGTGACTCAGTGATTTACAGCATCAGTGTCATGCTCAAGGACACGTAGGCAGAATGCATGACTTGCTCATCAGTTATCAGCATGTCCATATTCCTTTAAATACCATTTAGTAGTTCGAGTAAATACACACACACACACACACACACACACACACACACACGGAGCCCTGCAGAGTTGCTTTGAGAGCTTCTGTAACGCCTGGAGAGAAACGTTCTGCAACACCGTAAAGGTCACTCTGTTCCTTATGTTAAACTTATCAGATAGTTTTGCTGTCAACGTCAGCAGAATATCGATTATCTTTTGTTTTTTTTATGAAAACATGCTGCTAAATGCTGATAAACATAATTTTGTGTGTGTGTGTGTGTTTGTGTGTGTGCTGATGGTGTGGAGAATTAGTAAAATGTGTGAGTGAGTTGATTCTGGTGTTGAAGGGCAGCGCTAACCTTAGGAGAATGATGCCCTTTGTGTGTGTGTGTGTGTGTTAATAATTTTAATGTTCCACTACATTTTCTGTGATTAATATTAAAATCATTTTACCACAGTACAAATGTGCATTGTACGATTGCACATTCAAAGCTTCCTGAAAGCTGCTTAAAGGACCATACCGGCCGTTTTGCATGTTTGAGCCTAATATATTCTATTTTCATACTTAGCATACTACTGGAACAGAATTAAAAATGTTTTTCCTACCTTCCAGACCTCCATTGGTTTCAGTTCATTCTGCTATTAAAATCAACTTGTTGATACTGTAAACGTTCTTGGGATAGGTAATCCATCATCACCAACAAGACGTGTATTCAGGTTTTTTTAGAAGTTATGTAATTTTAGTGTTTAAGCTCAATAAAAAGCGTGGAGTGAATGTATGCCTCCACCGGGGAATATAGTCCCAAAAGAAGACCTGCGTTTATGGAAAAATTTAAAGGACCGTGACTTCATAAGGCTGTGTAACTATTAGCAGGAGAAACATGGATTTTTAAGGTGGGTGTATCACTTGAATATTTGATTTTGAAAGATTAAGAGATTTAGCAAAATATCAGGAAAGCTGAAATACGGTTTTATCCTTTGGGAAACGATTGTCAGTAATGTTACATGTATGAAAATTGAATATATTAGGCTCAAACATGTAAAATGGATGGTATGGTCCTTTAAAGTAAAAGCCTTCCAATGAAGACCTTTAAGGCTTTTATTTTGATGCACTGGGAGGAAGGGTTCATCACAGTTTTTCTCAAAATGCAGCCATTACACTGATGAATATGTTANCACTGGGAGGAAGGGTTCATCACAGTTTTTCTCAAAATGCAGCCATTACACTGATGAATATGTTAATTATATAATGTCGTAATAAACAAATGAGATCATTCTCTTTTAGTTTGTCTTCTGTCTCTGAGGAAATCTTCGTCTCTACCTGTTCTCAGGTGCGTTGGTCAGCGAGACAACAATGTTCTGGTCGATGAAGATGAGGAGGGCCAGCAGGAAGCCGAGCCCCATCGCACTGATGACGTTCATGGCCGACAGCCGTTCAAACGGAGCCACGCTGAAGATGGGCCTGTTGTGAACTTTAAAGACTGGAACTGTTCCAAAAAACAAAAAAAGACAAACACGACTTCAACAAATACAGAATGACATGAAATAACGGAGCTTCGATAGGAGAAGAAAAATATTTTAATGGAATCAAATCAGATTTTGAAGTCACCCAATTCTATCTTAAAAGTGTTTTGGTGACTCATGTTTTCATGTTACCAACAATCATTTTCTGTAAGTGGCTGTAGTTTTCTTTCACATTTCCTCAAAATTCTGTTTGCTTCTGTTCAATTCCTTACATTTAGGAAGAAATTATGCTGCAATAATGACTTTATTACGTCACGTCTTATTGTCTCTGGAGGTAAAGGAAGAGAAAATTGGCACTTCTTCATTGGAAATACACTTGAGCTTTTGGCTCAGGTCTGTGTTTCTGTGCCGACCCTTCAGAGCAGCTGCCTTGGCAACGATGAATGGAGACTTAAAAAGATGCTGAACAATAGATGAAATAAACTGAGAAGCTCTAATAGATAGATATTGGCGCCTTTCACCAAAGCATGTGTTGCATAAAAACAATAAAGACATCAAATAAGTGAGAGTGAGCAGTTAGAAAGCCTGTCTCATAAATGAAAAGGCCACAACTTTGATCCTTTTAACAGTTTTGGATGAGCATGTCAGCCAAATCCCTGAGATGTAAATGTAATCCAAACGTTACTGAGCTGTCATTAAAAAAAATAAACACTTTAACTTTTAAAAACTGCTTTGCCTCATTTTTAATAAGCGTGAAACTGCTTTTAAAATGAAGCTGAAGATTTTTAAACTCACCTTGATACTTCAACTATTAGAATCAGGTACTAAGAACAAAGTTCTACAGAGAGCAGGCCAGGTCATGGATAAAGTCTTCGCCAAGGTCATGGTGGCATAGTCCCATTGATCGTCACATTATTTGTAGTTACTTTATATTTTTACTTATATGTACTACTCTTTCTGTAAATATTTCTAATGATTTTGTGTTTTTTGTCAGGATTAGACTGTTCTGACTTCTCATACATTAAAGGACCATACCACCTCAGGAAAGCTGAAATATGGTTTTATCCTTTGGGAAATGATTGTCAGTAACATAACGTATGAAAATTAAATATATTAGGCTTAAACATGCAAAATGGGTGGTATGGTCCTTTAAAGGCCGCAATATGCTTCATCCGACCACGCCCATCTGACTGAATTACCTTTCCAGACTCCACATGGAGTGTGGTGAAAATCTGCTGTCATAGAGGGGAGGGGGGTGTGTGTGTGTGTGTGTGTGTGTGTGTGTGTGTGTGTGTGTGTGTGTCTTTGTTTTTGTAATCTCAACTTGATTAATCCTATAATCAGTGAAAATGAAATATTTGATTTTAGGAGAGGAGAGCGGTTATTAACAAGAATTACGTGTCGGATGTGTGTTGTCATGATCTCCACTCGCTTATTAACGGGGACATAAACAGGGATAACAGGGCACAATTTCAATTTCAATTCAAATTAAAAAAAAGAGAGCTTGAGAGAATAATTAAAACCCTCTCCACTTTCACAGTGGCCGAGTGGAAGAGTCGCAGAGTTTCAAATTTTGTTGCACACAAACCCCTCATAAATACATACTTGCACAATTTATACAAGTCTGGAGGTTTAAATGCTACATCCAGCAGGGGGCGATGTGACATGTAAAGCACAAGTCATCCCATTTATAACCATTTACAATTTTGCTCAACATTGTAAACAGAAACAGAGGAAATCAAGAAGTGCAGCATTCAGCATCTTGTGAACATGTGGCGTTAATTCTGGAGGACGTGAACAGCCAAGGCTTCAAACCAACGCAGGATACGTGTGGCAGCCATTAAACACGTGGTTAACGTCATATATAACCCTGATCATACACTACCGTCCCTAAAGGCGACAAAAACACAACTCAATATAAATTGTTTTCACACATTTTGGTGCATAACAGCCAATAAAATTAACATTCATTCTTGCTTGGACTGTCTTATCTTTGATGAACTTATTATCTAGAGCATTTTAATGTTTAAATACTTATACAAATCTACAAATTCTGAATAAATAAACTGAAATCCAAGAGCAGTATTAATAAATTTCTCCATACGGAAACTCAAAGGCAGCTCTCTCTCTCTCTCTCTCTCTCTCTCTCCACCCCTAAACGTCTCATGAAGTACCAAACAATACTCACGCTCAATGTCATTGAACAGGTAGGAACCAATGAAGGAGAACATGAGCACAGAAATCGGCAGGGCGCAGTCCGACAGCACCTCCCTCACTTTGGCGTGCAGGAACGGACTGAGAGAGAGAGAGAGAGAGAGAGAGAGAGACAAATAACAGAGGAATACAATTACTGTGGACAAGACAAGGACAATGGCTGCAATCCTGACACAGCTTAAGTACCTCAGTCCGCCTTTGCTTACACAATTCAATCCGGCTTTGAGGTTGATTTGATTAAATGGAGCAATCAGAAGTAGAATATTAATGCTTATTAAATCACAGGCTACAGCAGAAGCTCAGACAAAAAAAAGGAAGCCTTATAAGAGCCCATCTGGAAAGTTCCTGTCCCTCCTAACAGTCTTCAGAGTCAAGAGACCCGACTCAGCATTCTTCCTCCTCCTCCTCCTCCTCCTCCTCCCCAGCAGCACTCCCATCCTAACGCAATTTAAAGTTCTCCGGTGATTTATCGTTGCAGCTCCCTCCTCGTACCTCCTTTTAAACTGGTAGAGGGTGTAGCCCATCCATAAAGTCCCCAGCATGAGCAGCAGGCAGAGGAGGGGCCTCTCTCGAGTGCAGTGGATGAAGGATTCTGGGAAGGCGTTGAGCGCTAAGCCCGCCATCACCTCGCTCCGGTTTCCAGCCAGCAGGTCTGCTGGGCTCTGGATCTGCCGGAAAGCCTCGATGCTTCCATTAGAGAGCGTGGGAGCATGGTAATACCTGTGAAAGACTGAAGTCACAACCACAGTTTCAGTAATGCTTTCATTATTTCGCATTTCATAATGAAACATTTTGTTTTTTTGGTTTTTTTTTAGGATATAATGTTGAGTTTCCACAGATTTCTTAAAATTTTTAAGATTTCCAAGAATTTTTCAGAATTCATGTGGGAGCTTTATGTGAAACAGACATTGACAAAATCCAGTGGCAGTTTCGTTACATTCCAGTAGAGGGCAGTCAGACAGGCTTTATTGCATCAAAATTATAGACCATACCGGCCATTTTACATGTTTGAGCCTAATATATTCAATTTTCATACATGTTACATTACTGACAATCATTTCACAAAGGATAAAACCGTATTTCAGCTTTCCTGATATTTTGCAAAATCTCTTAATCTTTCAAAATCAAATATTCAAGTGATACACCCACCTTAAAAATCCATGTTTCTCCTGCTAATAGTTACACAGCCTTATGAAGTCACGGTCCTTNGTGGAGGCATACATTCACTCCACGCTTTTTATTGAGCTTAAACACTAAAATTACATAACTTCTAAAAAAAAACCTGAATACACGTCTTGTTGGTGATGATGGATTACCTATCCCAAGAACGTTTACAGTATCAACAAGTTGATTTTAATAGCAGAATGAACTGAGACCAATGGAGGTCTGGAAGGTAGGAAAAACATTTTTAATCCACCGTTCCAGTAGTATGCTTTGGGAAATGACTGCCAGTAACGCTATATGTATGAAAATTGAATATATTAGGCTTAAACATGCAAAATGGATGGTATGGTCCTTTAACTATTTCATCACACATTGCTCAACCCTTTCACTTTTAACAGGTAAAAATTACGAAAACAAAAAATAATTCAATTTTTGATTTCCATTTTGATTTACTTCTCCGGTTTGACTATTTTTCTATTTTTTTGTGCTACATTTCTTTGAGCACTTTTTAAAAATAATATTAACCTCTACAGATTACTGTGTCTCCCTGAATTTGAGCATATAAGAAAGCAGCCACATTCTACAGGAAATCCCACAAGTAGAAAGAATTTCTACATATCATCACTTTGGATGGCGAGTGTGTGAAACGACCTGATGAGACCTTTTCACTTAAACCAGAGAAAGTTACAGCAAAAACTTGAATAAGAGACTGAAAACACACCAAAAACACATTCATTCCTCTTATTGGACAATATTTTGAAGGAAAGAATGGCTCAGGTGAACGTTACGGTAATGGAATATGAGCTTAGAGCGTATTTTACAAATGCTTTCCCTAAATTGAACTACTGCACCGGCAATCTCCAAGACGGTAACATCACATTCCCAAGAAATTATGAGCTGGTATCCTCATCTCGTTTTTTGGAGAATAAATTGCATAAAATATTTAGATGTAGTAGGACGGGCTGCAGTAAATGCTGGCTGGTGTAATACGGCTGGTTTGAAGCCTGCATTGATTACTTTTATACACAGTATTTTTCTTTGCTTCTCAGTCTGTTTATCTTTAAAAAAATAAAAAATAAAAATACTTAACATTTACTTATTTATTACATTCTGTTTTGTCTTAACAACATGCTCAATTTTTCAGATTTGGCGACAATAAAACCATCAATGAGAGATCTGGTTTTGGTAAATCAATGACTGTTCATTAGGATTTTTGTTGAATAAGAAATTTTGATTTTTATGGTCCATTTACATGGATTTACTGTTAATCAAAACTTATTACTATATTACAACTTTAGCATTATTTTTTTTATTGATATACTCTGATTTATTCCTATGAAGAATCTTTGCAATTTTTCTTTTCATGGAATTTTGCTTTCACGTACACCTAAAAACCTGCAATAAAAAGAATCCTTGTCATGATAATATTGACATTTCAAAACCTCTAAACAAAATGAGGTCTCCAAAAAACACGGATCAAAAACGGGTCACATGATTAAATCTGTTTGAAATTCTCTGGTCTGACATCTTAGAATCAGCAGCTAAGATAGCAGATCTGACAGCAGGTATGCTGTTAGCGTTGTTAGTGTTAGCACGTTCTGATTAGACAGCTGAATACGAGGCAAAATGGCAGTCAGGTGACAGGAAGAAGCCGCGGTAACTAATATGAGAATGTAAATGCAGATAAATAAGCTGCAGAGCAGAATCTCATTTACTGGATCTGTTCTTGAAGGACCATACCACCATTTTGCATGTTTGAGCCTAATATATTCAATTTTCATACGTTACATTACTG
>VXCM01009520.1:24453-35125 GCA_014773175.1 Lucifuga dentata | reverse complement strand
ATGGAGGCAGATGATTCGCTGTGGTGACCCCTGAAGGGAAAGCCGAAAGGAAAAGAAGAAGACCTGTGTTGGATCAGTTAAATTATGTCAGCAAAAAATTTAACAGGTCATGTTTGCTGTGATGGATTACTTATCTCAAGCATATTTTGGGTCTCTACAAATGGATTTTTTTTAGTGTACTGGAATGAACTGAAACCAATGGCAGTCTGGATGGAAGAAAAAAACAATTGCAATATTTATGCTGCAGTCGTATGTTTTGGAAATGGTTGTCAGTAAAGTAGCATGTATGGGAGTTGTGTATATTGGACTGAAACATGCAGAATCACCGGTATGCTTCTTTAATTTACTAGAAAGCTGAAATTAACAGTGTAGTGATACAGAATCTACATTAATTAAGCTAATTTAACACAATACTATAACATATGAGAACTAAAGCCTCATTTATGCTTCACGTTAACTACGCTTAACACTAATATTTTTTGACAAATACAATGGGATTAGGTTCCACTCTGATATTAATAGTTTATTGAGCCTTCCATTAATTAAACATAAAATGGACCATGCTTGAACACGCATGTTCATTTTTGCAGCTCAGTCTTTCAGATTATATGAAAGCAGAGAGATTTTTTTTAAATCTTTTTTAATTTGTAATTTTATTTAACATATATGCAAACAAACAATAGGATAATTGAGCATTTGTATTTGTGAATGTGAAATTTAAAAATTATAAATATGAAATTAATCAAATACACGTTTTGTTTGGAGGAGGCCAAACAACGGAAGTAGAAGAGGGTGAATCCTCTCGCGTCAACAGATTATCTGTCCTGGATCCTGATTGGCTGCTGTACGGTGACGTAGTTGGCTTCGGCGTCCAGAGTTCCTGTCAGGTTTTTACGCGGTGACCTTGCTGCAGCGACCGACTTCAAGCAGCCAGAAAAACATGGCCAGCCCAGGTTTCACAGCGGTAAAACAGCTGCCGGTGCCTCCGGTGCCCGCCTTACCCAGCACGGGATTCAGGTTATCAAAAGGTAACGTCTACGCTAGCTGTTAGCATGACAGCAGGTCTAAGTGCTTTTATTTTGTCGCACATTTTAGCTCAACATATTTTGGAACATTGCCTTCAAAATACAACTTTCCTGATGTTCTGTCACGGCTTACTGCAATTATTCTGAGTAAATTCAACGTGCAAAAGATAATGACAATTTAACTTGTAAATACACTACGATGGTAGTGTCAACAACTGCTAACTTAGCTGCTAGTAGCCTTTGAGCTAACTGACCGCTAATTTTTTATCCGGTGATTGACCGTTAATGTCTGTTTTTATGTGTTAAGGTCTCTGAGCAGAGCCGCTCCACTAATTTATTTGTGTTTATGTTTCATGTTTATAAAGTTATTAAAATTCAATATGATGTTATACAAACCATATTAATTACTCAACATTCATAAACATAAATACGCATTAAAAGCCATATATGTGCATTTCTGTTTGTCTTCCAGCTTTAACTCGACATGTGCGCTACTCTTTGTTTAAATGCGTAAAATTAAAAATAATTTCTGTCCCAGAGGTGAATTATTTATTTACTAAATTTAACATGAAGAAAATATATTTTAACCTCCAAATATATTCACGGCAGCGTCGACAAATGCTAACTTGGCTAGCTAGTAGCCACTTAGCTAACTGTCCAGTTAGCTGTTTATATTCCAGTTTAAAACTGTTTTTGTTGGTTTTTCTGTCATGGCGTCTAAACACTCTAAACGTGTTGATCTTGTTGGCCTCCTCTGTAATGACCTTTTCCACTTCGCGTCATGTGGAGCTGAGTGGGAATAAAACCACGCAGGAACGTCACAGCTCCACTTCATCTGTTCCACGTGAGCTTTATTATGTCTGCAGAGCATCTGAGGTAAAGAGGTCAAGAAAGTCCACGTATGTTTACTCAGGAACACAAAGCAGCGTTTGTACTTTAAAGGAGCATCCCAGTAGTTTTGCATGTTTGACCTTAATACATACAACCAGCAAACACGTGACGTTACTGCAGCCATTTTCCCAAACATAAAACTGGAGAGTTTTTTTTTTTTTTTTTNTTTTTTTTTTTTTTTCTGCCTTCCAAACTGTTACAGCGATTAAAAATCAACTTGCTGAAATAAATAATCCAGTTTTGGCAGGAATGGAACGTGCAGGTTTTGTTTTTTTGGGCTCAAACATGCAAAAGTGGATGAAAACATAAATTGCAGAACTGAATCAAAAAATTAAAAAACAAAAAAATCGAAATAATAATAATAAACTGTACAAAAACAAAAGGATCCATGCACTTTGTGCTTGGACCCCTAAAAAAAAAAAGAAACAGGAATACAACCAACCAGAATGTTAAATGTATGAAAGGGTAGATATTTATCTTTGATTGGCTTTTTAGACTTTATGAAGAGTCTCAAGAAATTACCATGTACAATACAGAAAATATAGAAGCATTTTGCCACAAAATAGGTTTAATGATTAAAATGATATGTAATAATCACAGGAATTGACTTCATTTGCACATAAATTGAAGATGTTGTGCAAAGCTTCCATAGTTTGAGCTGACTCTCGGTGTCAGACTAACCGTTTTGAAACATGCTTTCTATGGCATGGCTTCATACGGGCAAATAAGCATTCTGTGTTTTGCTGAGACGCTGCGTTGGAGGACGGTGATGACTGTGTCTCTGCAGAGCATCTGATTGTGGCGGTGCCGGTAGCGCTGATATCTGCCGTCGGAGGTTTCCTCCTCGCTCGTTACTTGAGTGGGCGGAGCTTTAAGAAGAGTCAAGTCAACGTGTCCATCAGCAAAGACAGTCCCAAAGTGGTGCACAGCTTTGACATGGAGGACATCGGCACCAAGGCCGTCTACTGCCGCTGCTGGAGGTCAAAGAAGGTCAGGCCTCAGAATATTCAGAAAAATCACGCTTAAATTCATGTTTGTGTAACTAAATCATTCTATAAACATGATAGTGCATTCAACTTAAAGGACCATACCGGTGTTTTAAATGTTTGAGCCTAATAAATACAACCTGCATTCACGTCGCATTACTGTCAGCCATTTTGCAAATCAAACTACTGGAGCCGTACATTTTCAAATTGTTTTTCAGACCGCCTTTAGCTTCAATTCTTTCGGCTATAAAAAAACAAAATCAGCATGTGCTTGACAAAGGTAAATCCTCACATCAAACATGACATCTGTCAAATGTATTTCTGGAAGTTACTGTATTTAACTGGTCCAACACGAAGGAAACGTATCTCTCCGCCATAGTCCCAAGAGCGTTTATTAAAAAAAGTAAAGCAACCGTCCCGTCTACATTCAGACGTACACGCTACAGGTGAAACATTGAATTTAAAGATCACCTGAACATTTGATTTTGAAAGATTTGAGGATTTGGCAGAAAATTCCAGTTGTATGTTTTGGAAAATGCTGTGGGTAATGTTAACGTGTTCACAGGTTTGTAATTATTGGGCTTAAACACGTAAAATCAGCTTTAAAGGGCAAATCTACAGTGAAGTCTGAAAGGAAAAAGCAGCCAGTTTGCTCTTTAATTCATGTTCGCTGTGGCTGCACCCGAGTCAGTCATGTCACAGCAAGCGTGTCACGTCACAGATGGGCGTGGAACCAAAAATACAACATGCTTGAAATGTTTAATCCACAGGAGGCGTGACGCTGTAGCTAATTAGCATTTTTACAGCATGAACGTGTTTCTGTCTAAACACAGATCAGATGTAACGTTTAGCCTTTTAGTCCAGATAAACTAAAGTCCTCGTTAACTTCTGCCTTCATTAAGAATTTGAATTTAACTAACGAGCTAGACGTGATTTTATAAAAGAACTGAGCGCTGTTTCTCCATAAACGCCAACATTCATCATCTCATAAACGTGAAATATAAAGAAGCAAAGCGCCAAAACATTTAGGCCTGTTTTTCACGGCGGACGTCACGCTTTCATCACCATCTGTCGCTTAGCGTGAAGCAGGATTATCCACGTCTGAACTGATTTTGATGGACTTGGAGGAAGTGAGGGAAGGGGGGGTCACAGTCCAGGAAGGAACCAAATACATTTGAGTTCATTTACAGATTCAGAGACAAACCCAGAAAATAAAATTCTTTAGATTACGACACGGAGTGTTTTTTAATATTTTTGTCAGTTTCTTCAAAAGTAACACACCAATTTCAATGAGAAAAGAAAACCCAGACATGTTTATCCCGTGATAGACTGATTAGGAACATTTTGGTTTAGATCTGGATAAGAATCCAAAACTGTGTCGATTAAAATCTCCAGATAATAAACTCCAAAGTGCGTAAAATGATGAAGTTGTCCTCCGTTCTCCCTGCAGTTCCCGCTCTGCGACGGTTCCCACACCAAACACAACGAGGAGACCGGCGACAACGTCGGACCGCTCATCATCAAGAAGAAGGACGCTTAAGACGACCAATCAGAGAGCTCCATCCTTCCTTACCTGCACCCAGCCTCAGGCCGTCTAAACATCATCAGCGCGTCACACCAGTGTTACGGTACGACAGCGATGTTCAAAGAAACCGCCGATCTCTGTTCCAAACCCAAGTATTAAATGTCACATGAAAGCTTTCTGAACATGTCTGAAACATGCTTTGAATGTCGTCGTCACGCCTTAAACGTCGTCCACTGCTGGTTGACTTTGATATGAAAGGTCGTTGGCGGGGAGATAAGGACGGGACTTTGACGCCTAACGGACTCAGACCTTGGTATTATGGCTGCACAGTCACCTTTCATCCACGTGTCGTAAACAGCTTTTTCTCTGGACCCGGTGTGACGGTAAAATACGTGACTGTGCAGACATGTGCCCTCGTGTTTGGTGACTTCAGGCGGTAGAAACATTTGGGTTGCAGAAACGCCATCAGCCCGTAGACGTGATATCTGTCGTGATTTTTGCACTAAGAGCTGCTCAGTCTGAAGTAGAAGCGATGTTGATTTTTGAATAAAACCGCGTTCTGACGTTCTAACGTTCTGACGTTCTCCTGTCCCGTCTGCTTTCTGAGGAAACGTTTAATCTGTGAAGAGTTCTGATGTGAAAGCTTACTTATAAAAAGAGATATTTTGCTTTTTCATTTTTTTACTGGCTGCAGTGTGTCTGACGTGATGAATCATGAATCTGTATATTGTGAATAAAGTTCTAGAATGATCTGATTTGATTTCGCTCTTTTATTTTTAGGATTTTAGATCAGGATGTAGCTGTACAGGAATTTAAGCAGACCTGTGATTTTTCATGTTTGAGCCCAATAAATGCAACTCACATACATGATACGTGACAGCACTTTACCAAAACATGCTACTGGAGCAGTAAATATTAAAACTGTTTTTCCTACCTTCCAGACTGGAAGTCTGTTCATTCCAGTATAAAAATCAACTTGTAGAAACATGTTTGAGCAGAGAACAAAATGTCTTTAAAATATTTTCAAAACAGTGTAAATTCAGCATTTCAGCATGGAAGAACACGAAGTGGTGAAAGGTGAAACATTGAATTTTATTTTGAAAGTTTACAGAATTTTGCAAAGTAACAGAAAAACTAAAATCCGGTTTTATGTTTTGGAAAATGGTTCTCAATAGTGTAACGTGTAATGCAGGCTATTTATTGGGCTCAAACATGCAAAATCACCGGCATGGTCCTTTAAGTGTACAGTAGTAATCACTGCAGTGGGATTCAGGCTGTGTGTGTATGTGTGTGTGTGTGTGTNTCGGTACCGGCAGCGGCCACCAGGAGGCGCTGCGTTTACATGCACGGTCCAGGCCAGACGGTGTGCAAATACGGTGGGCCCCTGCTCCCACAGTGACACGCACGTACACGCACGATGTAGCTGGCTGCGTGCCAGATGCAGCGGAGGAATCTAAGAGGTGGGATGGACTCTGCGTGTGTGTGCGTGGAGTCACCTTAAACACGCAGCACACACACTTCACTCTGCGTGGGTGAAAAACTCACTTCTACACGCTGCTGCTGATGTGTTATGATGATAAACTGATATAATCCTTTAAAAAGCTTATTAAATGTCTTTACAGGTGAAGTGTTTCAGGGAAATGCATTCATATTTCATGATAAAGTTGATTTTAAAATATTTTTTTAAAAATATTAAAGACGGTTCAGCGTGGATTTAACAATCTAACGCAGTAATATTGAGATCATAAAACTGGAATTACATCATTAAGGCTCATTCCCTAATTAAAAAATAATAATATTCCTGTAATAATCATTTTATGACTAATTAGCATTTAGCTAAATTCCATGCTAGAATCTTGCTAATCTAGTGTTGCCGATGCTAATCCTGAAACAACTAATCCAGAATAAACAATCCAGATTAATTAACAGAAAAATTATAATACATTAATCATTTAACCAGTCAACAAGTTAAAAAGACAAACCTTTTCATGATGACTTGTGGCTTTTTAACTGTTTCCTGTTATTACAAAATTAAAATGTATTGCCGTTTTTAGCTGATGACGTCACAATACAGTTTTTTTAAGGTACCATAATATAATAATGTATAATAAAGTGGTAATATAATATCACTGTAGTACTTCTGAGTAAACAGTTCATAACTTTGCTGTTGAATATGTTTATTTTTTTAAAAATGTCTTTATTATCCTTCTATTATAGAAGTAATAACTATTCTGTCAGATGATGAGGCTGACGTCACAGTGGGTATTATTTATCATTGTGGTTTTGTTTTTTTTGATGTTTTTGTCACTGTGGATTTATTTATTTGTTTGTCACCATGTTCTTTTTTTTGTCATTGTGTTTTGTTGTGTTTTTATTGATTTTTTTTTTAACCGTGGGTTTATTTTTGTTTTATTTTATTATTTTTTTGTCACTGTTTATTGTTTGTCACTGTGGATTTCTTTTTGTTGTTTGTTTTTGGCACCGTGGGTTTATTTATTTATTTATTTTTTTGTTTTTTTTGTCGCCGTTAACGGGGTCGTGCTGACCACATGATTTCAGCAGCAGAGTCCACTTCGCATTTTGAGCGACGCCCCCAAATTCCGTGCAGAGTGTTTGCAGACCCTCCGGGACGGAGAGGTGGAGGAGGAATCGGTCCACGCACGCCACAGCCGCCANTGTTTGCAGACCCTCCGGGACGGAGAGGTGGAGGAGGAATCGGTCCACGCACGCCACAGCCGCCACGCCACTTCTTCATGACTCCATCATATCTCTGACAGCAGAGTTGGGGCTGATTTGTCACGGTGAGTGTTTGTGTTGATCGATCACTTCCTGTTGATCCGTGCAGGATTTGCGTGTCGCTGCTCTGCGCGGATCGTGGCGCAGCGACCACTCGGACGGTGGTCAGCTCNGGATTTGCGTGTCGCTGCTCTGCGCGGATCGTGGCGCAGCGACCACTCGGACGGTGGTCAGCTCGCCGTGGCGTCGGTCGAGCTCGTCTTCTTAGGTAACATTCATTACGGAGAAACGATAGATCGACTCCTCTGATCGAGCCGTGGAACCTCTTTACACGCGTGTTTTGTTCCAGCATATGTTCCGCGTTTAATCCCGGAATAGTTTTCCTAACAAACCTCCGGTAGGAATATATCCGCCGCTTTTAATCCACGCAGCCGCATCGTTGCGCACCTCGCTCTCCGCCGTGGATCCAGACAAAGACAGCCTGTTTTTTTACGGTCACGGATTCCGTGTTTCTGCTCGCAGCTTTAGCTTTGCTGGCAAACATAACAGCAGTCGTCAAAATGTATTTGAAAAGCGCGCTCCACATTTGACCTGCGCATATGCGCATATCTTTGCATATTGTTGTCGCTGTTATTGATTGCATTGATATACCGTGAAATTCTTAAAGGGATACTGCCTCCTGTATGCGGAAACCAGCAGCGGCGCATGAACTCTGTGTGTGTGTATGTGTGTGTGTGTTTTACGTCCGTTCATGTCTGTTCATAGCGGTTATATGTCAGATCCTGTGTTCATATATTTACCTCCAAAAACACATTTCTGTCTGTTTTACTTCTGGAACTGGAAAAATCTTTGTCTCATCTCCTGTTTCTCTTTTTTTTTGTTCCTTTCTTCAACCTTTCTATTCTTAACCTCCCTCTCTTCTTTCTCCTCTCTTCCTCCTCTCTTCTTCCTCCTCTCTTCCTCCTCTCTTCCCGTCTCTTCCCGTCTCTCCAGGACTCCAGGCTGCAGCAGAGAATGGGAATAGGGACACCAGCCAACGTTTGCCATTTTGGCTGAAGTAACAGCAGGACGGTTGTCAACCCCACATCAGCTTCAATCCCCTTTTCCCTTACCTCACGCACACACACACACACACACACACACGCACACACACGGCAATGTCCACCGCTGTAGACATTGCTGGCCCTTCCTCCTCAGATCAGGCCCACAGCAGCGCCAAAATCCCCAACGAGCCGCTGAGACCGAGCCTGAAGCGCTCCGGCCCGTACAGCCTCTCCCATTACATCTCCCCCCCCTCGCCGCCCGCGGACGTCAAAGGCCTGGTCCAGCCCGCTCCGGCCCAGCAGCGGGCCGCCCAGCCCGGGCACGCTAAGCCCCGCAGGGCCCCTTCCTGGCCCGACATGTGGGAGTCGCCGAGCGGGCTCCATCTGGCCCACGCCGCCGAGCTGCTGATGCGCGCCGGGCTGCTGGCTCTGACCCCCGCCAGCACGGAGCAGGCCGGCCTCGCTCAGACCAGCCAGCCGGCGAGGAGGGAGGCCGCGGAGGCAAAGGGGGACGCGGAGGGAGCGGGATCCGGGCCCGAGGAGGAGGAAGAGGACTCCTCTGGTTGTGGGACTGACTTCCAACCCTTCCTGGGAGCCTGGTTCCCCTTCAGCCCCGCCCTCTTCCCCCTGGCAGGTTTCCAGATGGGAGGCGGCCATTGGAGGAACGCGACCATGGGGGCAGAGGGCATGGAGGGGCTGGTGGCGGAGGGCTACTCTCCCGGGTCTCTGGGGGGGGGCAGCGGAGGGAGGAGAAAGAGGAAGAGGTGTGGAGAGTGTGTTCCGTGCCGGCGTCAGACGAACTGCGAACAGTGCAGCAGCTGCCGCAACCGCAAGCGAGGACACCAGATCTGTAAATACAGGAAGTGTGAGGAGCTGAAGAGGAAGCCGGGGGGTCCCGGGTTCGAGACCAGAGCGTCCGGCTTCGATCTGAGGGGGTCCGACTTCACTTTGGGCCTGGCTCAGGAGAGGAGCGGCGGAGCGTTGGATGGATAGTAACGTCATGATGGATCCCGGCTGGATGCTGAGGCAGAAACGCGCGTCGGACGCCATGTTGGACTGTGGTGCAACGATCATCAGACGCGTTCAGACGCTGCGGCTCGTCTGAGACGTTCACACTCGTTTCACACTTTCTTTTGACANACGCGTTCAGACGCTGCGGCTCGTCTGAGACGTTCACACTCGTTTCACACTTTCTTTTGACAATCAGTGAGTCGGAGCGCAGAGAAGACGGATACCAATGCGTGTCAATACTTAGACGACAAAAGATGCTGTAAATAGTCTGTACATATCTTAAAAACATTACGTCTTTTTTTACATCCCTTCCTGTTTGGGTGTTTTTGTGTTTGAGTGTAAAAACGAGGCGACGTTTGACTTTTCTGCTTTTCTGACGTAAAAATGCATCAAAACCAGTTCAGCAGCTAAATTATTTCTGTGCAGCTTGTACCGTACCGCTTCTGTTTGCCCTTTTCAAATAAAAGAAACTGACCATGTGTACCTGTCCAGGCTGCTCATTACTGTGTGTGTGTGTGTGCGTGTGCACGTGTGTGTGTGTGTTTTCACATTTAATTGGGTGCATGGTGTCTGTTTCAGCTGTGTTTCTGCTTGTACACTCGTGTGTGTGTGTGTGTGTGTGTGTGTGTGCTTGTCATGATGTTGTGTGGATTATGAGTCACCTAATGGCGTGGCTGAGAGCCTTATCACAACCCCACAGACACACACACAAACACACCTACACACCTTGGCAAGTCCAATACATGCAGCACACACACACACACACACACACACACACACACACACACAGACACACACACACACACACAGCAATAATCTCCTTGATGCATGTGCTGATACATTTTCCTCTTTTGTATTCACGCAGAAATCACACGTACACGAACACACATGTAACGCGGGGAGCGGAGCAGCTGGACGAAGGCTCGCGTGGGTTTTCATGCTTGTTGCCGTAACGATGGCTGATGTGATAAGACCTTCTTCCTCGGTGCCACACTCCAGGGGACCGCAGGGAAGACGTAACCATGGCAACGGCCGGCCCGAGGTGTCACGCTATAATTGGGCCACGGCTGCACTTCCTGTGCGCCTTCAGTCAGGGGGATCGCAGAGGGACTGTGCGCGCGTGTGTGTGTGTGTGTGCGTGCATGCCGCTGTGGGGGCGGGGGTTGCGTGTGTGTGCATGTTTGTCAGGCAGAGAAACGCAGGACTCTGCCAACTCATGGAGAAAAGCAGCTCCAGCGTGGCTGTTAGATTCCCGCTGAATGAGAAACACGCAGCTTTTGTTAAATCCACGCTGGTCTTTCTGTTTCTCCCACGCAGAGTGGAATTTCTCACTCTAGGATCTGCAGATTCCTTTTTCTTCTCCCCTCTTCAGTGCCTTTCTAGCGATTTGGAGCTTAATCCCACACCCCCCTCCCCCCTCCTGTTCCTGTCATGCATGCAAACACACACACACAC